>WNYC01000065.1:0-222865 GCA_021396375.1 Sporothrix mexicana | reverse complement strand
AATTTTGGGCCATGGGGGGTCACCGGGCCATTACCTTTGGGTTCATTTAACATTCGCATTTTCGGGTAGTTTTTTTTTTTTACTTTTTGCCCCCCCCCCCCCCCCCCCCCCCCCCTCTTTTTTTTTTTTTTTTTTTTTTTTTCTTCTTTTCCCCTTATATTTACACCCTCCAAAATTTTGTCTGGCTGATACGTGTTATTTTACTGCAGCTCGTCGGCACCGAATGCGTTGCATTGGTCCAGAGGACATTGATCATGATGATCACGATCGCAAGGAATTCACCTGCCGAGCCTCTCGGCTCAGTAGTTCGGAAGGGGAGCACGTGGAATACGACTTGGAAGGGGGCGAGGCGTATTTCTTTCTACTGGTGATGACGCCGACCGATCCTGGCTCCTTCGTCAGCTTTTCTAGCACGCACCATTGCTCGACTCGCCGGACTCCGTCCCCACCGTCCCGTCATAGCCCCCCGCTGGCCGCTGCGGTTCCATTGCCATCGGCTGACAATGGCCGCGGCGTAACAATGGCCGCCGCTGGAACGGTTGCTGGGCCGTCCCAGAGCTCGCAGCACCAAAATCTGCCACGCCTTTCCCGACCCAACGGGGATGCTTCTGTGCACCATGTTCCTACCAATGCTAACAATGACAACACCACCGGAGGAGTACGTGATGTCATAGTTATCGACGAAGACGGAGGAGAGCCGCTACAACAGCTCGCCACTGCCGCCACTTCGTTAACTCTGTCCACTGCAACTATGCCACCAGGCGGCCAATATGGTAAGACATCCCCCAAGTTCCATCGTTCGTGAACTCGTGCTTTTTTTATTTTGCCTTACTACTGCTTCTCCCGTGCTAATCTCGGACGATTTTCACCTAGATACTGGCCCCGAACTTTCGGAGCTTGACGTTCTGGGCATCAGTCGCTGGCACGCGGCCAAGAGCTTTGGAAGCATTATCGACAACGTCGTCATTGGCATTCGAAAAGAAGAAAAGGTCGCAAAGATTGCAGAAGTGAGGAAGCGCCAAAGAATGGAGTAGAACGGACAACATTGGTGTTTGGCGTTTCGTGCGCGTTGTCGGCCTCTGCACCAACCACGGGCCGCAACGCTAGCGGCTGCTCGCCGATGGCGAGCTCAGGTCAGAGTTGTTTTCTTCTCTTGAAAGAATTAATTTTGATGTTATTCTTATTTGTCTTTCTTTTTTCTATCTTCTTTTCCTACCACAACAATGTCCCTAATCAAAATTTCCCCAATAAAAGAAAATATATAAATAGGCTTGCTTTTTTTGTATGTCACGAGCAAACTAATATGTGTCTTGCACACAAATCTTTAGTAAGGTGCGTTCTATTAGTAAACTATACTACAACTATGATATTACATGGCGGAGTGGTGATGCAAAGGATGAATAGGGGAAAAAAAAAAGAAGAAATATCTACGAGAAGGTTGACCGAACCGAAAGTGTTTATTCTTTGTACTCGGGGGGCGCAGAAAATCCATCCTCGCCTAGGCTTTCCGGCTCCGAATCGGGTCCTTTGAAGTACAATAGCAGTGAGAATATGCGTGAGATGGACAGATACTGGATAATTGTGTCGACAAGCCAGACACCCCAAGCTGTCTCTGGTGATAGGATGCGCAACATGCCCGGCATCAACTTTTGGGCCTTGTCGACATGTGGACGCATCTCCGACTCGTAGGTGGAAAGGGCAGTGTCGATGTCCTCTACATGTTGTGCCAAAGCACGGGCAAGAGTATATGCACCCAGAATGGCCAGAGTGGTGCCCATGCCCGACAGATGGGATGCACAGTGAGCGGCGTCGCCGAGGAGGACGACACGTCCACGGTGCCACGACGCCATATTGACCTGGGCCACCATGGAGTAGTAGAAGTCGTCCGTGTCCATCATCTCCTTGACGAGGCGAGGTGCCTGCCAGCCCGCGCTGGAAAAGTATTCGTGGATGAGGCCTTTTTGTGTTGCTGTTGCCGCTTTGCCGTGGGCGAGCGCAGCCTCTTTGAGGCGAGCATCCTTGTCGTTGACAATGGTCAAGAGTGCGGTCGATCGTCCGTTTTGCCGGTCTGGCCGGATGGACAAGTATCGCCGGCCGTGCGTATGGAAGCAACGCCGAAACTCGCTGTCGCCCTGGGTCTCGTCACGGGGCATGCTGAAGAAGGCGGCGTACATGTCCAGAGGGCGGACGCACTGGGCCTCGTGGCCCCGTCCCCAGACCATGGTGCGGGTCGTGCTCTGCAGCCCGTCGGCACCGACAACCAAGTCGAACGTCCGTGACGTCCCGCTCTTTGCAAAATGTACCGTCACTGTGTTGGCGGTGTGGTCCTGCTCGATGCCGTCGAGATGGTCGCCGAAAATGTATTCGACGGCACTGTCACTTTCGTCGGTGATCGACAGACTCCGCCGGTACAGAATTTGCGAGAGCCTGCCACGCAGGATCTCAATGTCGCTCGTCGGGTTATGCCGCTTCGTGTCGCCGTCGCTGGCGCTGCCCATCTCGGCCCACACTTGGCCTGTCGACGTCACCCACTGTGTGCCGGCCTCGCCCGTCGTGGACGCCTTGACGGCTTGGAGTACCCCCAGCTTTTGCAGAAGCGGCGCCCCAATCCCGCGGATGTCGACATTCTGACCCTGGCTGCGGATGGACGGTGCTCGCTCGAGGACGGTGATGCGCGGCCGTTTGTTTTTGTCGAGCGGGAACGGTGCCAGCTGTAAGAAACTGGCCAGCGCAGGGCCGGCGATGCTGCAGCCAACGATCAAAATGTTGAGGGGCATATCGGTGGAAGGAGGGTGGGATTGCAAAGACGTAAAATGAACAAATTCTGTCTGGTGATCATCGAAACAACGGCACGTCTCTGACAATCAGCTTAAATACAAAAATTGGCAAATAGCGACTTGGAGCTCAAGCTTTGATACCAATCGGACAGAAGATGCACCAGGACAAGCTTCGTCTTACACGATTGTGGATCGCGGCTTGATGACCTCAAAGACCGGGCTGCCCAATCAAGTGGTTTGATTCTGACAGGGGTATGTCTGTCGGAGCTTGATTTAGGTTTTTGCATGGGAGTTTGGGGGTCGTGTGGGGTTCTCATAACTCATAGCTCTTTCCTTTTTGTTTGTGACTTGGTTGTTCGGATTTTGGCTCCTGCCGTTTTTGTCTCTTTCCACAACACACGCTGGTGGACTGCAGCGGCCATTCACTTTTTCCCTCCCCCTTTCTTGTCGTCTGCACGATTTATTTTTCTCCGCTCACCAAAACAAGTCAAACGGCGATGTAGCCATTCGCAAACAAACTCAAAAGCCACAAAGAGCGCGCACTGCATGACGGCGGCTCAAACGCCGACACCGACGATGGACGGGCCCACGGTGTCTGGAACGCTCCCTACCAAGAGTGCGCCTCCTCCAGTATTTGACAGTCAGACGCAGACGCAGACGCAGAATCAGACGCAAAGTCCCTCCGCGGCACGGAGCTCCGCCACGATCACAGCGCAGGACACCTTGGTGCCCCAGCTCAGCTGCGAGACATGCCGCGCGCGCAAGGTCAAGTGCGACAAGAAGCAGCCGTGCTCGGCGTGCGTGGCGACCAAGGATGTGTGCGTGCCGGTGCACCGCATGCGCCGGGCGAGAGGACGGCATGCGCCAAAGGGGGGCGGGGCTGCAAACGCAAAAGGCGAGGCTAGAGGAGCTAGAGGAGACGATGGTCTGCGAGGGCGGGTGCGGCGGCTGGAGGCGATTATCCAGCGCGCCCGGCAGCCGGTGCCGATAGCAATAGCGCCAGCGCCTGTGCCGACGACGGCAAGAGCGAAAACGACGCGCCTAGAAGCCAACGCTGATGCCGGCGTCGGTGTGAACATTGTCGCCACGGACGACACCCCCGCCTACTTATCTGCGATGCAGCACCCAGGCCACTTTTGGGCCGACTTGACGGAAGCAGTGAGCGACCTGAGAGAGGCTGTTCAGTCGAGCCCCGACGAGGCAGAAGACGACACGGCCCAGACGCATGCCGAGGTCTCGGAGCAGGCATCCTACGACCGACCTCGCGACATTTCAATTTTAGGGCTGGGATTGGGATTGGGATTGGGTTTTGGCGGTGCCTACCAGCCGACACTCAGCCATGTAAGCATCCTGCAAAACCGGCCAGTCACCAAGATCCTGTGCAACACCTACATCGAGAACGTCGACCCGATCCTCAAGATTTTGCACAAACCCACACTCGTCGAGCACATAATGGGAGAGCGGCCCTACCTGGGCTACCCGGACGGCCATCCCACCGTTGAAGCCCTCGACACAGCCGTCCTCTACATGGCCGTCAACAGCGTGGAGGAGGACCAGTGTCTCGAGCTGCTCGGCCAAGACAAGACCGCCATGCTGTCCGTCACGCGCCACGCCTGCGAGGCCGCCATCGAGAAGGCGGGTGTCCTGACCACGCGCGACATGGGCGTCCTCCAAGCGTTTGTCATTTATCTAGCGGGCCGCCAGGTCGAAGAGCCCAGCCGCGCCGTGTGGACGCTGATCGCCGTGGCCGTGCGAGTCGCCAAAGCCATAGGCGCCAATGCCCCGCAAAGCGGCGAGCCCTTTTTCGTCTGGCAGATGCGCCGGAGCCTGTGGCTGACCATCTGCGTTATGGACGTGCAGACGTCCTTCAATATGACGTCGCAGCCGCTGATCACGGCCGAAGAGGCGAGTGTCGAACCCGGCCGCATGCCCCTCCACGTCAACGACAGCGACTACGGCCTGTACACGGCGACGCCGCCGCCCGAGCGGACGGGCCTGGCCGACAACACGTACGCCCTCATCAAGTACCGCATCCAGGCGTTTGGGCGGTGGTCCCACTTTGTGCCGCTGCCAGAAGCACGACCCGATCGCAACATCAACATTGACGTCCACAACCCCGAAGACGCACAGGCGCTGCTCGACAAGTTCACCCACGACCTGATGAGCCGCTCTTTTGGCATCGACCCGTCGCAGTCGCCGCTGGCCTGGCTGGTCTTCCACAGCGCGCAGTGTTTTGTCAGCGGCGCCCAGGCGGCCCTGTACAAGCTGTGGCCAGACGAGACGAAGCAAGGGCGGCCGGGACTTTTGCGGGCATGCTCCCACGTTTTGGAGAAAACCGTGCTGATGCACACCGACCCACGCGGCCAGGGCTTCCGGTGGTCCGTTACGGTCCGGTGGCATATTCTGGCCATGGCGCTGGCGGAGTGCTATCTGTGCGGACGGGCACAGCCCCCAAATGTGCAGCTCCTGCAAGAAGTCTGGCCAACCATGGAGGCCTCCTACACGCACCACGCATCCATTGTCGGCAAACATCGCGGGGGGAAGCTCTCTGGTCCTCTGAGCAAACTGATGGCCGTCGCGAGACAGACCGTCGAGGCTGCGATTGGCGTCATGGAAAACAACGAGACAGCCCAGACCGGCCAGAGCATGGCAGTCGCGCTTCCAGAAACAGGCGTACCGACCGGTTTCCCCAACAGTGTCAACAATGTGTACATTGCAGATGCAAATGCAAACACACTGGGCACCGACATTGAATGGGACAGCTACTGGGACGACTTTATGGCGGCCGCCGCCGTGGATGACGACATGCAGGTCTACGAGACGGCATTCTACGACTACGTCATGTAGTGACGTGTGTACGGTGGACAATGCACAAGGGCCAATAATGTCGTCAATTTGACGCACGAACAAAATCGAGATACCAGCAAAATCAAGCAAAATTCCCATACAAAATTCACAACCAGAACCAAGCATGAGAAAACACAGTCGTGAAAGCATTATCAGCCTCCTTCTTCATCATCAACATCACCTTCTGTGGAACAGGCTGTAGCTGGCGTCGTTGCGCTCCTTCCGCCACGCCTTGTGCTCGTCGTCGTCGTTGAAGACGGCCAGGCGCCCGTTCTTGGACGAGAACCACACCTCGAGCGTGCCGCACCCGGGTTCACCCACCGGGAAACACTCCCAGATGCCGGGCTCGTCGTCGTGTGCGTGCCTGTGGCCGTCGCTCAGATCGTCAGTGCAGTACGCATAAAACACCTTCCAGCGCTGCATGCCCGGCTGCCGCGGAGCCGGCTTGGGCACCATGTACGTGTAGCCGTCGCGCGTGACGCACAGGCACCGGGGGTGCGCGTAGTCGGTCTCAATGTCGATGCCGACACGGCACTGGCCCAGCGCGCGCTGTCCGCCGTCTGCGTACTCGATGAGCAGGCCCTTGTCGAAGCCGCGCCTCTCGTCATGGAACACAATGATTTTGCTGATGGGCTTGTCGAGCTGGGCCGTCGACAGAAACGTGCTGTAATCGTTGGCCGCCGAGATTTCGCGGAGGGGCAGGTCGCCGAACGGGACGTCGAGTTCGGGGAGTGGACTCTGGTTGGGCTGGGGGGGCGCAGTCAACGCCCCCACGGCCGACAGGATGTGGCTCTCGTGCGGGCTGACCACCAGCGAGATCGGAGCGCTGGTCGCCAGCGCCGTGTCGAAGCGCGGGCCCAGCATCATCGGCCCGACCGACACATCGCCCGCCAGCTGCAGCCGGAACAAAAAATCCACACTGTAGTTGCGGTACGGATTGCTCCACGCCTCCTCGCCCTCCAACTCCTCGAGCTCTTCCTCGCCTCTCTCCAGTCGCGCCGCATTCTCTTTGGCATTCTCTTTGGCAGCCTCTTTCGCATGCTCCGCAATCTCGACCACCTCCTCGTCCGCCAACTTGACGTCCTTGATCGTCCGCCGCGCGCCAACGGCCACGACGCGGTCGCCCGTCGACCGCGCAATCGGCACGTACACCCAGGTAATGTCGACCAGGTTGAGGCACAGAAAGTTGGGTCGGGCAACAGGCATCTGCGACGTGTGCGCGTGCACGCTCATCGCCTTGCCGTGCACAAACAGCAGCGTCAGCCCGTGCACATGGTCCAGCGGGATCGTCTGGTAGCGCGTCGGCGGCTGCACGTGGTGGAACAGGAAGCGGCAGTCGACCGACAGGCTCGGCGGCGTGGGCGTGTTCCAGATGGGCAGGGGCTGTGTCTGGCGGGGGAGTTCCAGCCGGGCGAGGCCATACTGTGTTGTTAGCGGCGGTCAGCATACAACGTAAAACGTAAAACGTGTGGGTGACATTGTACCTTGATATGCATCGTCACACCCGCGACGTGCAACTGGTCGACGACAACAAAGGCCTCGCGGTGCGTGTGGCGGTCGTGCGTCGCGGGTGGACGCGCCGCTAGTCGTTCGACCGACCGCAGCCCACGAGCGTCGATCGTCAACCGCAGTATGGGACGGTCGGCCAGCGTGGTCGAACCGTCGGCCCCCATCACCGGCGACCTACCCCGCTCCCAGGCAGCAATGCTCGCTAGCGGCATGCTCATGAGCGAAGAGTCTGTCTTGGCCAGCGGCCGGCACCGCTCCACGACGGCTGCGTACCGCCACACAAGACTCTCGGCCGACTCGCCGCGGACCATGTCAACGACCTCGGGCGGCAGGTCGAGCAGGCGGTGAAGAAGGCGACCGAGGTCGTTCTTGTCCTCGTCCTTGTCGGCCTCCTTGTCTTGTCTGACAACAACACCCTCCACCCACCCCATCGCCCGGCAGTCCGCCTCGTCCTCGTCGTCCACCCACAGCCACGCCGCCTGCCGCCACGGCCGCCGCCAGGACGAGGCAATCCAAAGCCGATCTTTGTCCTCGCTCTCGCTCTCGCTGCGCTCGCCGCGACCACAATGCCTCCGAAAAACAACATGGCAGTCGACGTGCACAGTGCACGCCTCCAGCGTCGCCGTGCCCTTGGTGCATTCGGGGTTGCGGCACAACATCGGCTCTGCGTCTCCCACTTCCTCTCCGGCCTGTCCTTGTCCTTTGAACCTGGCAACATCATCCGGGTCCAGTCCGGCAGCCACCTCTCCGTGGAAGAAGCCGTACTTTGGGTACGCAAACGGCGGGACCCGGCGCCGGTAGCGGGAAGCTCGGTCGACGCCCAGCAGCGCAGTGCAGGCTTCGCCGACCCGAAAGGCAGTACCACACAGCCCGCAGTGGGCCGTCAGGCCCAGGTGCAGTGGATTGTCGTTTTCGCGGCGGGCAAACATTGTGCGTGCAGGGTGCAGGTGCAGGGTGCGTAGCAGGTGGATAAATATGTGTACTGGGTATTAGGAAGAAAAACGACAAAAGACAGAAAAATATTTGCAGGACCAAGTTTGAATCCCACGGACTTAACAGCCAAAATCAAATTATATCGTCTTCCATGGGCGGGAGGGTGGTTGTCATAATCAGCAATGCTACCAGGTGAGGTTGGAGCCGACCAATCAGAAAAAAGGATCAAAGACGGGGTTCTCTCTCGATTTTCTTGGCAGCGCTTTCCCGCTTACAAGTCGGGATGGGCGTTTTGAATAATACGCAGGAGTTAGGCAGCGAAGGACTGGGCAAAACGAGATAGCCTCCGAACTGCGGCCATGCTGTGATCAGGATATGCAGACAGCATTGGTCTGGACGTGAGGAAACGTATCAAAAGAGCTTTTAGGGAGCGCAGAAAATAATCCCATAAAGGGCAAGAGAAAGGAAGCAAATAAACCGGAGCGAGTTTGGCCGGGACTTTTTGTTTTTTTCTTGGACTTGACTTCCTTGACTGCTCGCACTCTGGAGCTGTGGTTCATCGCGGCGTGTGTCTGTTCCTGTCTGCGCTCCCCCAAAAAATTTTTTGATGCGTTTCCTCAGACACACGCCGCGATGAACCACAGCTCTAGAGTGCGAGTAGTCAAGGAAGTCAAGTCCAAGAAAAAAACAAACAGTCCCGGCCAAACTCGCTCCGGTTTATTTGCTTCCTTTCTCTTGCCCTTTATGGGATTATTTAGCACAAGTCCCCTTTTAACTCTGCGAAGACAAACCCGCCATATTTTAAGTTGTCGTTCCGCTCGGCAAACAAACGCTTGGACTCGATGTCCGCTGTGTCGCCGTCACGGACAGCGTCACGCGCCGCCATACTGGCACCCTGCTCCAGCTTAAACTTAGCATTGATTCGCGCATAAACATTAAACAGCTGCCGCAGGTCTCTATCTTCATCCCATCCCCAAAGCAAATCGAAGTTTCAAAACTATCGTACACGTTAATGCGGTTAGTAGTACGAGCGTGGCCGGGCAGCCGACCTACGGCCGCCTGCTAAAAAAGCAAAAAGATAAATAAGAAAGCGAAACGGTTAAACTAACAAAAGAATCATCTACAAAAATAGAAGGTTGAGTTAAAAAGAATAAATACACCCTACGTTAGATACGGAGTACGGAGTACAAAAACGTAACATAAGCGTTAAAAAGAGCAAAACGGCGAGACCCACAAACGAATCACCTCCAACGAATCAAATCAATTTCGCGTCAGTAAAGTACCTAAGAATAGAGACAAAAGATAGATTTAACGAATCACAGGGCTCAATCCGTGGATAAACCGGGGCACGCTATTGAACTGACCAATCAGATAATCCCGTCTTACGCAAATTCAGGTCACTCGAGAAGAGCCAATAAAAAGACAGTATTTGTGAAAAGAGCGGGTCGATAGTGGAGATTAAAGGACCAATGGGAGGGCTTCGCGCAAGTTTCTCGTGGTAACTTCACAAAGGAACACATTGATAGGATCAATAATACGTGATAGTTTATTGAAGGGATAAGCCTGTCAAAATCAAAACAGCATACAGAAACGACACCGAGGCAGCAGTGGTGGAGTATAAGATAAAGAATCGTAGATCGGACTGCGGCCCGGCAGCTTACATAATCGACGATCCACCAGGCAGCTCAGTCAGCCAGCCGTCGAGCTTCTCGTTGACCATGTCCTTGACCGAGCACTTGTTCTGCTGCGCAATCGTCTGCGTCTTGAGGCCCGAGCCGCCCACGTAGGCGTGCGCGTCCATGGCCTTTTGCAGCGACTGATCCTTCCAGCCGAACATGTAGTCGGCATGCGACCCGTAGCCCGTCTTGTCGCCGTTGGACCACACAAACGGCTGGCTGCCGTCCTCGGGCCACAGGTCCTTGCTGTTGAACGGACGCGTGTCCCAGACCGTCTCGAGCATCAGCTGGGGGATCTTGACGGGGTGCGTGGCCGGGCAGGGGCCGCCGCTCTCAAATGTGCCGCTCTCTGGGTAGGCGACGTGATCCTGGTGGTTGGGCGAGTCCAGGTCTTTGCCGTTCCAGCAGGTCGGGAAGATGTGGTTGGCCATGATGCCGGCCTTGCACGGCGTGGCGGGGAAGGTCAGCGTCTCGGGTGTGCGCGAGCTGGCGTCGGCCATGCAGGTGAACGTCAACTGGCGGAATTTCTGCGCCTGCGTGCGCGTCTTGAACGAGGCGTCGCCGACGAGCATGCGGAAGCCCTTTTTGAAGGCGGTCACCGTCGACTTTTGCGCATTGTCGAACAAGGCATCCGACATGTAGTATACTACCATCCCTCCCCCAGTCGTGCCCTCGAAGCCCTGCTGCGGCATCCGCTTGACCTGCGTGTACGTGCCGTTGCGCGCCTTGAAGAAAAGCGTGGCCGTCCAGTAATTCGAAAAGTCCTCGCTGAACGAGCAGGTGGTGCATGTCGAGCCCGTCACCAGGTCGTGGTTGGCCGGGTCCATGGTCACGTTGAACGAGTTGCCGCCAATCACCTGGTGCAAGTGGCTCGACGGGCTCATGCCCGGGTTGACGAGCGGGTCGATGCGCTGGACCGTCAAGCTGGAGCAGCCGAATCGGATCAGGGCCGACGCCGGCGCAGTAAGCGCGAGGGCCAGCAAAGCACTCTTCATGGCTGTGGTGGTGGTGGTCGATGTTGTTGTTGGTGTTAATGCGGCGATAGAGCGAATTTGGTTGTCTGACTGAAAAGAGTAAAGAGTCCAGAATATCAAAATACGGCACACGACGAGGTGGACCTACTTATGATTCTTGATATATACAGACGGGATCACCCAGAGTCAGCGACTGTCAACTGCCGGTGGATTTTGATATAAGCTTGAAATGAACGCAACTCTATATTACATGGCTGGCAGAAATCAAAGACAGTCGGTCGTGTCTAACAGAAGTCTCTCTCGAGCGACTGCCGGGGCGGGAGACGTTTTCTCATATCTTTGAGAATATTGTACTCTCTCGGACGTCAATATAAACATCTATAAACAACAATATCGCCACCCACGCCGACTCTCGTGGAGTATCTCGAGGTGCCTAACCGAGGCCTTGTAATCTGCAGTCTGGGTGGGCAATATGGCTAAATGTGGGATGGCTGCACGGAGCATTTCCCCAGGCGGCACAAGAGCAGACTAAACGACACAAAACGCTGGAGCCGGCTGATTACCGTGAGTGATGGAGATTTTCACAGATTTCGGCACCTGGAATTTTCGACATTCGCCTAAATGCCAATTTTGAGAGTCTTGTCTTGCTGTGCCCAGTGTGTCATTGTGTTGAAGTCAGTCCTACGACCAACGCAACAGGACGAGCAATACAAAAATAGACTGCGGCGAATTATACACTGTGATATAATAGCAGATGCCTATTTGACAGCATATTTGACAAAAGAGCAGCCAAGCCTGCTTTGATGGTAATCTTTTCTCCAACAGTCTCTAGACTTCCGTTTCCTAATCTAGCTATGGTCATCCTAGCCGAGCGACCATCTACCCTTTCCAGTCTGTCCTATCGAGCCTCCTCTGGATATATATAGATCATCACACGGGAACTCCACAAGTCCAGCATAGATTCAAACAACGTCGTTACGTTCAACCTCAACCCTGAAGCTCATCACTCATCACTCATCACTCATCATCCTTGTCAACAGCATCGCCTCCACGATGAAGTCGTCACTCCTCTGCACTCTGGCCGTGTGCCTTTCTGTATCAACCACGGCGACGGCCCAAGCTGTCCCCGCATGCCCGTCCGACCTCGCCGCCACCCCCGACTGCGCCGACGTCATCAACCCAAACGCCTGCTACAACGAGTTTGGCTTCCGCGGCCAGCAGACTCTGAACTGCATCGACGGCAAGTCGACCGCAGAGAAAGCGAAGAAGGTGCGTACGCGTGTGCGAAGCAATGTCGATAGAGCCAATGCTGTCAAAGGCCACTGCTAACCGTTAGGTCTGCAAATGCTGTGGATGCGTGGGGCCGAAGCTGTGCAGTTGGGCATCATCACTAAAGCTATGCTCAAATTAGGAGGATATTAGTGAGCTGTATGAGTAACTTTGAATACTACGATTATTTCGATTTTTTTTTTAAAAAAAAAGAAAAGAAAGAAAAGCAAACTCGTAATAACAATGTTGACAATGAAAGAAATCTTAGGTGGATTTCTCATGACAATACTTCATGGCGTTTGACACCCATTACACTGTACATTTATGTTCAACTCAAGAAAAAAAAAAAAAAAAAAAATTAAAAAAAAAAAAACAACGAGGCAACTCGATAAAATTTAATAAAATCTGTAAAATAAACGCAAAAATACAGGGACAATCTGACACGGGAATTCACGCAAAAATATTCTCCAACTGGTTGCCTACTGCAGCCAGATCATCGTTGCCGTCCTGCGCTTCTTGCACAACTCTTCTCATGCTCAGACAGACTGTTTTGTCAAAGCACGTGACATCATATGAGCTGATTTTTATCACGACGTCGTTACCCACATCAGAATGGAATCACCGGTCAATCTTATATGGCAATGATACTAGACGATACTACGTCCGGCGACGCATGAAATGACGTCCGATGTCCGACGAGGCTTGCGATCGACGTGGAGAGATGCGAGGCTGCCCTCTTGTGGCTCGTCAAATGTGAGCAATTCCAGTGGGGCCGCCCAACTCCGACGCTGAAGAGCAACAAAAAGCGTGCGATAAGATAACAGGCGGCGCTGGAAGGAGCAACTCCGACACAGGCGTTGCTGGAGAACGCTACCCCACGCTAGCGAGTCTGGAATCAGAGAGAAGGAGGGGCAGTTTGAAGCAGACCAAAAAAAGACGGAAAGAGGCGACAACTACCGTGCGGGGCACTGTCTAAGTGCTGCTACTCGGCAAAAACAGCAGGCGCTCGACTGTGCGAATTGGGAGAACGTGCCGAAGAACGGCGGGCGAAAACGGCCAGGGAAAAATTAGAAGATCTGACAGTGGTGACAAAACTCCAGATCGCCTTGACGACCAACGTCTTTACCACGCCCCTTGCACACTGAGTCACGAGTACGTCTTACGTCTTTGCTATCGGAGATTGTTGCGACGTGTTTGCGGAGTGCCCAATTCAGCAATTGACCTGTTCGACTTTGAAGGCATTCGCCAACTCCAACACAAAATACAAAAGTCGGATCGCCGCCACTTGTCAACCTCGTGTCGACCGCTCTACCCCAGACTCTCTTTGACACGACTTGTCAACACACCACGTCCACATCACAATGGAAGCTATCAAGGAGACTTTCCGGCGGTGCAAGGCCGAGAACCGGGTGAGTCCCCTGTCCACCTCCCTCGCATCAACAATCTGCTAACGTAGCGTCTCCTTTTGCCAGCCTGCCCTCGTTACGTATGTCACGGCCGGCTACCCGCGCGCCGAGGACACGGTCGACATCCTGCTCGGCCTCGAGCGCGGCGGCGCCGACGTGCTGGAGCTCGGCGTGCCCTTTACCGACCCGATTGCCGACGGCCCGACGATCCAGACGGCCAACACGCAGGCCCTGATCAACAGCGTCAGCCTGACGATGACCCTGAAAATGGTGGCCGACGCGCGTGCCAAGGGCTTGAAGGCACCCGTCATGCTGATGGGCTACTACAACCCGCTGCGAGCGTACGGCGAGGACAACCTGGTGCGCGACAGCAAGGCGTCGGGCGTCAACGGCTTTATCGTGGTGGACCTGCCGCCCGAAGAAGCCGTGTCGTTCCGCAAGCTGGTGAGCAGCGGCGGCCTGTCGTACGTCCCGCTGATCGCGCCCGCCACGTCGGACGCCCGCATGCGCATCCTGTGCCAGCTCGCCGATTCCTTCATCTATGTTGTGTCGCGCCAGGGCGTCACGGGCGCCAACGGCACGCTCAACGCGCACCTGCCTGACCTGCTGGCCCGCGTCAACAAGTACAGCGGCGGCCGCCCGGCCGCGGTCGGGTTCGGCATTTCGACGCACGAGCATTACCAGTCGGTGGCGGCGATTGCCGACGGCGTGGTGGTGGGCAGCCAGATTGTCACGACTCTCAAGAACGCGACGACGCCCGAGACGGCCACGGACCCCTACAAGGCCGTCGAGGACTACTGTCGGTACCTGATTCATGGCAGCGGCGAGGCCAAGCCGCCTGCCGCGGCGGCGGTGCCCTCGCCGGCGGCCGTCGTCGCCCCCGAGGTCGCTGCCCCCGTCAAGGACGAGAAGACCGCCCAAGAACTCGACAGCAACCTGGTGGCGCAGCTGGCGGCGCTGCACGACAAGATGCCCGACCGTTTCGGCGAGTTTGGCGGCCAGTACGTGCCGGAGTCACTGATGGACTGTCTGTCGCAGCTCGAGGACGGCTTCCACAAGGTGCTGAACGACGAGTCCTTCTGGGAGGAGTACCGCTCGTACTATCCCTACATGGGCCGCCCGGGCCACCTGCACAAGGCCGAGCGCCTAACCAAGCATGCCGGCGGCGCCAACATCTGGCTGAAGCGCGAGGACCTCAACCACACGGGCAGCCACAAGATCAACAACGCGTTGGGCCAGCTGCTGCTGGCGCGCAGACTCGGCAAGACCAAGATTATCGCCGAGACGGGCGCCGGCCAGCACGGCGTGGCCACGGCCACCGTCTGTGCCAAGTTTGGCATGGAGTGCACCGTCTACATGGGCGCCGAGGACGTGCGCCGCCAGGCGCTGAACGTGTTCCGGATGCGCCTGCTGGGCGCCAAGGTCGTCCCCGTCGAGGCCGGCTCACGCACGCTGCGCGACGCCGTCAATGAGGCCCTGCGCGCCTGGGTCGTGCACCTGGAGGACACCCACTACATTATCGGCTCGGCCATTGGCCCGCACCCGTTCCCGCGCATCGTGCGCACCTTCCAGTCCGTCATCGGCAACGAGACCAAGGCCCAGTTCCAGGCCCTGCGCAACAAGCTGCCCGACGCTGTCGTTGCCTGCGTCGGTGGTGGCTCCAACGCCGTCGGCATGTTTTATCCGTTTTCCAAGGACTTGTCGGTGAAAATGGTCGGCGTCGAGGCCGGCGGTGACGGTGTCGACACGCCGCGCCATGCTGCCACGCTGGGGGGCGGCTCCCTCGGTGTCCTGCACGGCGTCCGCACCTACGTCCTCCAGGACAAGAACGGCCAGATCCAGGACACCCATTCCGTGTCGGCCGGTCTTGACTATCCTGGTGTCGGCCCCGAGCTGGCCCAGTGGAAGGACAGCGGCCGCGCCCAGTTCGTGGCCGCCACGGACGCGCAGGCCTTTTTGGGGTTCAAGCTGCTGAGCGAGCTCGAGGGCATCATTCCGGCGCTCGAGTCGGCACACGGTGTCTACGGCGCCATCGAGCTGGCCAAGACGATGAAGCCCGACGAGGACGTTGTGCTGTGCTTGAGCGGCCGCGGCGACAAGGACGTCCAGAGCGTCGCCGACGGTCTGCCCGAGTTGGGTCCCAAGATTGGCTGGGACCTGCGCTTCTAGGTGCCAGGCGTTGATAAACAGGGAAAATAAAATTGAAAACAGAAGATACAAAAAGGTTTCATAGCATTTTGGCAGTTTGGAATACACACATTGGTATTAGAGCATTATTTGGAGATATTATGGCGAAGACGCGGTGGGTATGTGCTGCAGCCCAATATACAAAACGTGGATTATACCCACCACAGTCGTCGGTGTTGTTCTGCTTGCCGCTGTTTTTTCGGCTCTTCTCTTTCGCCGCTTCAAGAAGACGCGGTCGTTCCACCGGGCCCTGTGGCTTGCACGCTTTTAGGAGAGGTCTATTTTGGTCTCCATAGCTTTTGTTCCTTAAAAGTAGGCTTCCTTTGTAGTCCCTCTTTCGGGCCTCTGGCTTGTGCATCTCTCGGGCAGGTCTATTTTCAGTCTCTCGAGGCGTGCGCGTCTTTTAGGAGGATGTCCATTTTTAGGTCTCTGCAATCGATTCTAACAGAAATTTTCGGGTACTTCCCCGTTCTATCATTCTCTACCTTTCTTTTCATGAATCTATCTCCATTCCTCCTTATCCGTCTTTATTCCACCACGTCCGTCCCATGTAGCGTTACGTCACGCGTGCGCTCCCTTTTCACATAGTTGCCCATTTTCCTGTCACACTTCACCAGTAGAGTGTCGACGTCTCTTTGCAGCTCGCGTTAGACGAACCGACACCTCCGACGATGGCGATGGGTGCTGTCGCTTCAGTTGCTTCTTGGTGGCGCTACCCGTGGTCGACGAAGGGGGCGGATCGTTTCCGAGAGCTGTTCCCAGCCTTCTTTCTC
Organism: Sporothrix mexicana; assembly: GCA_021396375.1. Lineage (NCBI taxonomy): Eukaryota > Fungi > Ascomycota > Sordariomycetes > Ophiostomatales > Ophiostomataceae > Sporothrix > Sporothrix mexicana. The sequence continues at coordinate 206,514 of WNYC01000065.1, read as the reverse complement.
CGGCCACTTTTTCTCCTTCTCTCGCGTCATCTTCGTCTCGTGACTCTTTAACGGCTTCAAGGACTCGAGACGACTGGGATGCCCCTTTGTTTGCTGCCTCGTTGTTTGCTGCCTCGTTGTTTGCTGCCTCGTTTGCAGCTTGGATAAGGGCATCTCGATGTTGTTTGGCCAAGTCTCTGGCATTTCTGAATGCGGTGGCTCCTTGAACAAATGTGTCGCGGTCGTTGGTCATGGCGTACGCCTTGACTTGCGTCATATAGTACTCAGGTCGTCCTCCTTCGCTCGTCGGCGCCGTGGCGTGGTGGGCGTATAGATGAAGCGTGCCGCCATGGTATATGGAGCTGAAAGTATAAGCCTGCCCGTCGTATTTGGGTTCCTCTTCTCCGTAGTTCTGTAGACTCTGCATGGCGCGGGACCCAACCGCTCCGTCGTAGCGAGCTTGTCGATTGGCCACCGCTGAACTGCCATTGGGACCTTTTACCTCCACGAAGAAGTTGGGCGCCAATGGCTTGCCCTGTATGGTCGATGGCATGACATAGTGGCCGAGTGCGCCGCGTATTGGCCGGCACAGCTCCTTGGGGCGGGCACCATAGTAGATGTCGGGCTTAGGCTGCGCAATCGTGCCGTCGGTGAGCGGTGCGAGGTTGTTAAAAACAATGTTCCGCTCCAACGCATGGCGGCGCGCGCCGCGGGCGGCTTTGCCTAGAATAGCCGGAATAACATCGGCCATCACGGCGTCCTCGTTCTCAGCGCGGGCATCGCTGTCCTGGAACGTGTCGAACGCGCCCTCGGAGAACTGCGACGACGAGAACGACAGCCGCCGCCGGGTCAAGGCGGCTCGGATCTCGGCCCAGTTGGCTGGCTTTTGCGAGTCGTAGGTGGCTTGCACGTCGTGGTCTACCAAGTGCTGCCCGAAATTGGCGTCGTACGGCGTAGACTTCTTCGTCTTGTCCTCGCTGGTCGTGGTTGCGTTTGAAGGAGGCGGCTGGATTTTGCCTAGTAAATCTACCAGAGGCGATTTCGGTGGTCGACACTTCCCTCTCGTTAATATTTTGGTTTAAAGCAAACAAATGGAGGTAGAGGAATAGGGGTGCGTGCCGAGGGGAGGTTATTAATACAAAGAAAACAATCGACTTACATTACGGACATCCTTGAGATCAGGACCACCGTGTCGCGCAAACCGGGCAAGGTCTTTTTTATTTGGCATCGCGCACAGAAGGAGAGATACAGTCTCGTGCGGTCGATGATGCCTTGGATGGTTTTGCGTAAGACGGCTGCGGCGGTCGAGCTCCGCAAGAGCCTGGTGCGTCAAATGGAGCCCAGAGAGCCTGGCGTAGAATTCGGGAGGATAGACCCAGTTCACCCACGCTTCGTGCTCGTCCGCCTGTGTTGTCGTTGTCTGTATCGACTCGAGCTTGTTGATCGTCTTGGCGAGAGGTCGGTCGGCCTCAGAACGTGGTCCGTTGCTTGTGGCGTCGTCCCAATTGTCGTGATCGTTGGCGTTGTTGTCACCAGGTTGGTTTGGTTGCAGTCCTGCCATCGTAACAGACGACGAGAGACAGTCTTAGAGAGAGGGGATATGGCGCAGTCAAGAAGTGGGAAATTCACTTCGCAGTTCGTTTGCAGAAAACAGTTTGCCGAAACTTGCTACCGCCGTCGGTGAGAAGAGGTAAACTTCGTTTTGTTTTATTCTTTTTTATCGTCTCGTCTTCACGTCTTCCGTGTAAAGTAGAAAAAGCGACAAGAAAAAAAAAAACCCCCCAAAAAAAAGAAAAAAGCAAGAAAAAAATCGAATTGAACAAATCCCATAACTAGAGACTGCAGAGTATAACGCGTAAAACGGAAGAGGACGACCTGAAATGCGTTGGGACCAACGCGACAAGCCGCAAACGGAAGAAAGCACAGCGTTCTCTTTGTTCGCGACGACTGAACAAAAAACACAACCACGGCTACACCATTATTCCTCCCTACGTTTCTTTATTCTCTCTTTCTTCTTTTTCTTCTTCGACCCGATTAAAAATAGCCACGAATTAAGTAGTTTTATCGACTATGTTGCAACTTACAAGGCGACTTTTAAGCCGAACGTTCATGGAGGGAGGAAATTGCGGCGAGACTTGCTCTAATGCAAGGCACCTCAAAGGGCCACGCCAGAGATGATTTTACTTAGCCACCTTTGCCCCGTCGAATGCGGCGGCCGGATCTATCCCGTGCTAACCGCGTCGTTAAAACAATCACACACACACACACGTTCACGGGCAGAGAGTGTTTGTGCGCATCTCAGGTGTATTATTCTGCCCCACCACTTCACGTGGCAAGTCCCCAGTGCTACCCTGATGACAAGACCGATTTCCTTGAGCAAATAGAGAGTACGGTTACTGCGAATACCCGGATATTGCCCTCCTAACAGAAACATCATCCGTTCTCGCGACTTCTTTCATCGCCAGGTTGCATCGTTGACTTTACGAACTGGTCATAACATGGTCGATACACAAGCCACACACGGCATATCCAAAATGCACCATAGAGTAGAGATAAGTATATTAAACTTGAACGGCCTTTAAAATACGTGATAGGCACACCTTAGTGAGAGACACACCGTCTGCTGCCTTCAACCTCGTGTTAATCCGCGAGGCTTTACGGACTGACCTCAATCACAACCTTTCCAACATGCTTTGCCGACGCCAAGTATTGCATAGCTTCGTTGGCCTCCTCAAAACGGAAAACGCTGTCGTCGATTTTGGGATGGAACTGCCACTGCTCCATCATGCGAACCATTTCCTCATAGTGCGCCTTGGAACCGGCCAGCACGCCCCGGACGTTGGCCGCGCGCGGCAAGACGTCCATCACCGGCGGTCCGGCCACACCGCCGCCCGACAAGAACCCCGTCACGGCCACTGTCCCCTCGTACCGGATGGCCTTGAGGCTTTCGGCGAGCGTCCCCGCACCGCCCACATCAACGACCAAGTCCACACCCTGGCCGTCGGGCGTCAAGCGGCGCGCCGTCTCGCCCCACGTCGGGTCCTTGGTGTAGTTGATAACCGTCTTCACACCGAGATCCGTGAGCCAGTGCATCTTGGCGTCGGAGCTGGTCGTGCCAATGACGACGGCTCCCAGGCGCACAGCGAATGCTGCCGCAAACAGGGCGACGGCGCCCGTGCCTTGCGTGAGCACCCAGCTGCCCGGCTTGACGACAGCAGCGTCCGCGGAGGCGCCGAGACCATAGCGGGCGAGAATGTTCCACGCCGTGACGCCGGCGACGCCGATCGTGGACGCTTCGGCAAACGACAAGTAGCGGGGGAAGCGCGCGACCCAGGATGCCGGTAGAACGACGTGCCGGCGAAGCGCTCCGGGCATCAATCCATCTCCGAGGGCCCCATACGTGGCGGCGGTGATGTGGCCAGACTTATACAAAGGCGCGGGAAGGACAATCACACCATCGCCGACGGCCAAGGACGTCACCGACGAGCCCTTGGCGAGAACAACTGCAGATGCGTCGCAAGTCGGGACGAGAGGAAACTTGGTTGGCAGAGGATAAATGCCCTATGAGAAGATGAGTTGGTGAGTATGAACAAAGCAGGCAGAATAAAATGTCGGCAAAGCTTCTTTCTTACCTGTGCAATGGCAACGTCTCGGTAGTTGAGTGCGACCGCTTTTATCTCCAAAAGGACGTCCTCGTTCCCGAGAGCCGGGATCGGAACGTTCTTGTTGAGTCGAAGGGCGCTCTCGATACTGGACGGGGCGTCAACGACCCATTCGTCGGTTGTTGTAGGAAGAGCCATAGTATCGTTCTGTTGTTGGAGGTAGATATGAAGGTATTGCAAATGCTTTGTTTGGAGATGTCAATTTCGAGAGGGTGGAGGATGTGCTTATATACGTCAATTATCATTAGAAGAAATACTAAACGAAAGCAAGAAAAGAAAAAAAAAAGAAAAAAGAAAAGCAGCTGGCCATAACACTAACGTACGTTGACAGAAAGTTCCCGAAGCAATGACTGTCAACACGAATACTTATAATCAACTCTATTATCTAACCGGCCATCTTGGTCAAACAATTTGGTCGAACATTTTGGTCGAACTTATTGGCTGAACTTTTTAGCCAATAAGCCTATAGTATCCCGAATCGGCTTAGTGCGATGCAACCCAACTCAATTACAAGTCATGGGGAAAGGCATCATCTGGCAATCGTTTTCTCCGAGCACCGCTATTCATTGCATAACATCATACCACCACATCACACATTCTGACGGGGCCTCTGCCTATCCAAAACCATGCCTGCTGGCGATGCCTTGAGGACACGCACAACACAGGATGACAATCTTCGCAGGAAAGCTGCACACATCACCAAGCTCCTCCGTATTCGACCAGGTGACGCTACAGCCGCGGTCAATGAATTCATCGAAGCATGCAGCGCCCTGCCTCCCGGCCAAACGGCCTCAGACCTCGCGTCAGCGCTAGGACGCAGCACATGCCGCCAGCTGGAGCAGACTGCCCTCCAGAGCTTTCAGCAGCAGCTGCATCCACGGAGCCGCCGGACCCGGCCGGACGGCGCGAATTCGCATGTGGCGCGCGTGGCGCGTGTGCCCCGCGCACTTGCGGAGCTACAATCGGCGGCCAAGGCCTGGGGTTTGTCGCCGCTGGTTCTGCTGGCAGAGTTTGTTCACGCGCCCAAATCGGACAATTTCTGGCGTCTCCTGGCCCGACTGGCCCGCTCCAATCGCCATGGCTCCTGGCCGGATGTCCGCGAACGCCTCCACGCCGCGCGTCATCGCCGCCGGCACGACCTCCTCGCCCGCCGACAGGGGGTGAGCCACGTCCAGCCGTGGGCTATTCCCGACATTATGGCCGTGTTAAAGGAGCAAGAGGACGAGCCAGAGGAAGAGCAGGAGGAAGCGGAGGAGATTGACGATGCGGAAGAGCAAGAACAAGAGCAAGAACAAGAGCAAGACCAAGAAGAAGAGCAGGAACAGGAAGAGGAACAGGAACAGGAGCAAGAGCAAGCTCATATCCACCAGCACCAAGATGAGGCATACAATGAAGTGCCCGCTCGACCTACCACGCAGATTAACGCGTTGGATGGCAATGCCACTACATTACCAGTGCCACAGCAGCCAAGTTCCGACGGCGAGAACGGCGGTGGCAACGAAACCGGGAACCCATTGCCAAACACCATTTACATCCGCGGCAGTGAACAGAGCAGTGTCTGGCATTTCGTCTACGGCTGGTGGCTGCCTGCCAACATTGTCAACCGGCTTTGCAGCTCCCTCGCCCAGATCCAGCCGGAACAATTCAAATTCACTGCATCAAAAGTTGGAATCTCGCCGCTCCCTGCCGATGTGACAACAGATACACTACCGCCACGTATCTACCAGCCAGACGGTACCACGCGGACGATTATCGCACCTCTCCGCATCAAAGCATCGAATCACTGGATCCTGGCCACCTTGTGCCCGTCCGAAAAGGTCATCTCTGTATACAACCCGCTGCCCAACAGCAGCCTGTCCCACGCAGAGGTAGCAGCCGCCTTGGACCGTGTACTAGTGAACGAGCTGTCAGGGGACGACGCGCTCGCCGTCGCCGATTGTGCCGTCGTCCCGCGAAGCTGTCCCACACAAACTAGCAGCATTGACAGCGGCGTCGCTGTGATTGCATTGTCCCTGTATTGCCTCGTGGGCCGCTCGATTCCCCAGCATATGAATTCGTGGCTCTGGCGCCGCATGCTGGCCTTTTACCTGACGCGGCTGTCCCCGGGAGACCCTGCACAAACGGCCAAAGACAGTGCGATGGCCACGTTGTTTGCCATGACTCTTTCGGGTCACCAGGTCGACGCGCCGGCCAATACCACAACAAATGCGGCCACTGCAGCTGCCGACGTCGCTGCCGGAAACCAAAGCCGCACAGAAACGGAAAAGACCACGACAGACAGAATCCAACGACGGCCGTTTGTTGAACTTGGCGCTCTGGCACAGCGCGATAGTGTCCTTGAAGGCCGAGCAGTTTGGATGGCCGCGGCACAACTGGCGAGCCGAGCCGAAGCTGATGCACGGAGAAAGCGGGACGACATTGTGAGCGAGATGAAGCACGTACTCGATGCGCTGTTCCATCACGAGTCGGAGTCGGAAACTGGAAGTCATCCTCGCCGGGGCGATGCCAGGACGTCCTTGGAGGGTGACGGAAGTACCTTGGCCAAGTCGGTACGCCGTCTCGAGATGGCCGTGAAGAAAGCGGAGGCTGATATGGCGGGGATTGCAGTCGTTATGAATGGAATCCATGCTGTCTTGAAAGACCTTGATACAATCATACCTATTACAATAAGTAAATCTCAAGACTGAATATCAAGACAGAATATCTCGAATTAAAAACCAATATCCATAGACTAAAAACGCCGACATCCGTGTCTCTCAGCACTCACTGTGGTTAGTGTATGGAGCACGACATAGATATCCTCTTAATACTAAACTTGGCACGCCGTTTTCAACTTATAGCTTTTACAATAATAATAATAATGCTAATAATGATATATTAATTTAATAGGTACTTACTCTTACCACTGGTGGTAATACAGGATAGTCTCAATACAAACATTTATTTAGTCCCATTCCCTTTACACCACCACTCTTTCAGTTGTCGTAAGTACCAGCCACATTGGTAATGGTACCGTCCTCGGCGACACTAATCTTTTTCTTTTCCAGGCTGGCCTTGACGGGGTTCTTGGATTGGAAAAGACCCTCAATCTCCTCCAGGCTCCAGCCGCGGGTTTCGATAAAGAAGAAGTAAATGACGACAATGCCAAACGCGTCCCAGATCACGTATAACAAGTAGTACTTCCAACCGGAGTTGGCAATGGCAATGGGGGGCACGTAGGTGTTCAAGACCTTGACGGCGTTATTCATAAAGGCCAGGTAGGCCATGCCCTTGGCGCGCGCGTTGTAAGCCAGGACCTCGACGGGATAGAGCGATTGCATCGGAGTCTGTTTCGAAAAAGAAATTAGGGGCTGATTCGTTCTTATGAGAGCGGGGAGGAGCGTGCTTTCGAAAATAACATACCCATGCAAAGGCAAAGCACACCAGGAAGACGTAGAGGAACGCAATTCCCGTGCCACCAACGGCGGGCCTGCCAGCCTGTTTTGCCGTGCAAGCCGTGATGATGGCCATGGAAACCGTCATGCCGGCGCTGGAGAACATGAGGAGCTTGCGCCGTCCAAACTTATGGACGAGACTGAGACCAGCAAGAGCGGCCACGGCCATGACCGGTGTCTGGATGGCGTTGAGGAGCAGCTGGGTGGAGACACTGGTGATGCCGACGGTCTTGACTGAATCGGGGTCAGATCTCGTGGCACGAAGACGGAGATATCAAAAAAAAAAAAAAAACATGAAGTAACTTACCCATCAGGGGGAAGTAGTAGCTAGTTGGCGGCAGGTCCAGCTCGCCGAACCACGAGATGCAGGAAACCAAGAAGATGCGGTAGCGGTCGGCCCGCGTCCTGAACAGAGACCGGAAGTCCCACCAGCGCTTGTCGGATCCATCGAGCTCGATGACCTCGGCCATTTCCTCCAACTCCAGGTTGGCCACCAGCGAGTTCGGGTCGCCGTCCCCGTGGTATTTGATAAGGATTGCCTTCGCTTCCTCTTCGCGTCCTTGGCCGTAAAGCCTGTCCAGTTAGAATGCGGTACTTGAGTGATAAAAAGGAGATTGAAGCAGAAAAAAAGGGATTCATTCATACCATCGAGGGCTCTCCGGGATGAAGCAGATCGCACACAGCATGATGACGGACGGCAGGCCCTGGACGGCGAGGGGAAGCCGCCAGGGGTAAGAGAGGTCGGTGTGGATGTGGTTGAGGCCGTACTCGAGCCATGTCGAAATGATGGTGCCGAGGAAAAAGCAGGCCTGGTAGCCACCGGTGAGCTGGGCGCGGTACTTGGGATACGACATCTCGACGACGTACGCAGGGCCGGCCGTCTGCACCAGCACGGCCCCGACACCCAAGATAAAGCGGCCGCCCATCAGCATAGACAGGTTCTGGCCTGCTGTCTGAAGAATGGCGCCAACGACACAAATGGCGGATCCAAGGGCCATGCCGACCTTGCGGCCGTAGGTGTCGGCACAGGGGCCGGCGAAGAACGAGCCAGCAATGTTACCGATGACGAACAAGGCTGCGACAAGGCCCTGGTTCTGGGTGGTGATGCCGAAGTACTGGGTGAACTGGGGGATGGCAGACAGACCGCCTGATCGATGTGTCAGTAAGAAATGATAATCAGCCCCCCTTTTTGTCTTTCCGACCCTCTTGGGTGTTTTCGTTTCCTCTTTAAATTCCACATACCAAATGTGTTCGAGTCGAAACCGTTGGTGGCACAGCACAGGTAGCCGACAAAAATGCAGCCGTAGAGCTTGATGAAGCTCGCCCGGAACGGACGCGGATTCTCACGCAGGAGGGCAGCCTCCATGCGCGACTCGGTCATGACATTCTGCGTCGTGGCAGGCTTGAGGCTGTCTTCCTCATGATGGAAGACAGTGGTGGGGTCTTTTGTCGCTGGGTCAGCCATCGTGACGGGGGTTGGTGACGGTCTTTGTTTGAGATGAGCGGGCTGGTTGATGGTCGTTTCCAAGTTCTGTGAGACGCGATGAACGAGAAGGCTGTCTATATATACTTTAAATTTTTCTCTTTTTCTCCTTTTTTGTTTTCTCTCTAGGGTGGCACGCATTCTAGACTGTCCTCTGTCCAGGCCCAATCCCCGGATTTTCAACCCCCGGACAAAAAAACCCCAGAAAATGTTACCAGGTTTCTGCCATGCTTGCATCCTTCTCCATCGGTAACATGGCGGACTAAGATCTGTCACCCTCCTCGGTTGTGCCGTCTCGAAATGGTGTTTAACCGATCACATGACCGCTTACCCCTGCCGTCTGCCTTCCGCTAGCAGTGACGTTCCGACCGTCGACAACACTATGATAAGACCGGTTTAGTTCATTAAGTAAGTGACCCACCCTACTTTTGGACCACCCCCTTTTTAGACCTCCCAATAATTCTTTTGTGTACTCGCACGCCGGTGGCCATCAACCCGTGCAGCACATTCTATGCTAGCCACGGGTGTGCCAGGACATTTGATACTAGGCACTTATCCCAGAGGGCAAGAGTCTCTGCCAAGTGACCAGGCTAGGGGAGGGGTCTGATAAGGTGTAACGGTCAAACAATAAGTCAACATGTCTAAAGGATGGTGGTAGGCGTGATTATATGCGATGAAGGCACAGTGATCGGTAGCGACTAAGTCTTCCATCCCAAGAGGGAGGCATCTTCCTCTTTCCCCTATATATCTAGCTTATTTCATTTTTATTTCATATGACTATTCTATTCCCCATATGAAATAGTCCCCAATGTTGTTCTTATTCTTTACTTATATTCCATTCCTCGTATGGAAACAAACATTCGTATATCCTGCTTGGTCAGCCTGGTCTCCTTCTTTGATTGGTTCCTTTGTCCTGCGTTATAAAAGACAGCCGCCTGTTAGCCACACCTGCACTATCGATCTGCCGTGCCAGTTGAAGGGTCGGCCTTGTTGATTTGGCCTGTTGGTGAGACCCGTGGGGGCCTGTCTGTAACAAATAATCACTAATATGAAATATATTAAAATTTATTTCCAGCTGGTGCACAAACTATTCAGACTTTGTTTCCTCCACATACGAATCGTAGGCATACTTCTTTCCAGGATGATCATTATGAAGGCCTTTTTGTCCCTTTCCATAAATCCGCTCGCGTGCGGTGAGTGCTTCACCTCCATCCGTTGGGAGTTCAGGGTAGATACCACGTTTCCGAAGCTCAGGAACCAAGAGGTCCACAATGTCCTCGAAACTTCCGGGCGTGATGACATAGCCAAGATTGAAACCGTCCACATCTGCCTCACGAATCCATCGTTCCAGCTCGTCGGCTACCGTTTCCGGGCTGCCGATCGAGACGGGTCCCAGACCACCGATTGAGGCACGCTCAGCAATGACCCGTGGTGTCCACTTGGGGATCTGCTCACTCGTCGTAGCGAATGCATCGAGGATGCTGTGCACGCGGTCCGGAACACTCGCGTCATCCCTGGTGATCTCTTTATCAAGCGGCAGGGCAGATAGATCAATTCCGGTCCAGCCACTGACAAGGACCAGACCACCAATGGTTGAAGCATACTTTTTGAACTCTTCGTGCTTTTCCTTGGCTTCTTCGTCCGTGCGGCCAAGCACCGGCGTGAACGTTGCAAAGACTTTGATTGAGCGTGGGTCACGGCCGGCTTCCGCAGCAAGTTTTCTGATGTTGTCAATCTTCGGGCGAAGCACAGCAGGAGCGTGGCCAGACACAAAGATAGCCTCGGCATGCTGTGCCGCAAAAGAAGACCCGGCAGTGGATGTGCCTGCCTGGAACAAGAAGGGCGTGCGCTGCGGAGACGGGTCCACGATGTGCCGAGAGTCGAGATTGTAGAAACGACCATGATGGTGGATGGTCCGGACTTTGTCGGGGTCCGCATAAGTATCCGTTGCAGCATCTTCTGTTACAGCATCATCGGCCCAAGACCCTTCCCAGAGTTTATACGTCACACGCAGGTATTCGTCTGCCTGCTCGTACCGAAGATCGTGCTCGATGGGTGCGTCGATACCAATCGCCTGGAACGCCGACTTCTTCCAGGATGTGACGATGTTCCAGGCAATTCGGCCGTCCGTGAGGTGGTCCAGAGTCGAGAACCGCTTCGCCAACAGGAAGGGCGGCTCAAAGGAAGTCGATGCCGTGATACCAAACGACAGGTGTTTGGTGACAGCTGCCATTGCAGTGATTGGCTATTATATGTTAGAGTTTTTGATCTGCAACTGGATTTCTTTGAAGTACTTAAAAGTATCACCATACAATACTGGGGTCCGTGATGGGCCACTGTGCAGCTCTACGGATGCAGTTGTCAAGGCTGCCCTCGTAGGTATCGTAACCGCCGTACGTATCGGCGAGGAACAACGCATTGATGCCACCTCGCTCAAGCGTCTTCGCTAGATCAATCCAGTAACCAAGTTTGCGCTTGGTCGCAGATTTATCTTTTGGATTCTTGCATGTATGTTAGCAATTTTCCTAGCCACTGAAACCGACGACCCGCACATCCGTATTGAACTCACCTTCCATTGTCCCGGCGATAGGTGGCCAACCGTGGACATATCAAATGCATTCAAAAAGATCTGGGTTTTCCCGTTGCCCAGATCATGGGCCGGTTTATCTGTATCTGCCATTTTGAATCGTGTACTGTCGGCACTGTCCTTTCGATGCCAGCTTACTCTTACCCTACTTCACGGGCAGCAACGCGTTATATGCATTATCGAAGACAGTAGCCCGATATCGCAAACACCACGCGAGAAAAGCCACTGGGGTGTAATGCCGCATTACCAAAACCGCTTAATGTTTACTAAATAGTCATGTCGTGATTCACACTCCCATGACCCAATCTGTAACCACCAATATAAAATTCGGCAAGTTTTGCAAAACCCTCCGCTATGCTACGCGACGTACGTCAAAGGAAATACTCCGTATGGATGCGATGGATGTGGTGATGTGCTGGCTCCTTACAGTCGCGCGATGGCCTAGGGATGGCGCCATGTGGTAAGTGGGGCGGGGATCGACATCAACGATCAGTTCAGGTCCCGTTGGCCTATGCGTCCTCGATATGCCGGGGGTGGCAATAAACATATGCCATCTAATTCCGACCAGATAGAACTCTTCTTATGCTATTTACCGGTGCGCATAACGGTTAACTAGCCATTAACTTGCGATTGTGTTGGATACATCTTCTGTGGCCATGTACATATTTAAAACTCGAGGGTATCTCACTTTAAAAACAAATTCTGATGTATGCTATCAACAACAACATATAGCAACCAGCAACGCTTACTTTCCTTCTTCCACATGTCCAAGGAGATCGAGCCACAAGTTGTGTCAATACACAATGTTGACGTCAACACCAGTTCCGCAGGTGGCTCGCCAATCCTTCGAGGGGCGGTCCGGTGGTGCCGGCATAGAGCTACGGGATGATCCCGAGTTACTGTCATTTATTACTGTTAAAGAAACGAATGTTGACGCTCCACATCGATAAGGCAGTACTCGATAGCTTCATTTCGGGTCTCCACTACCGCTGTTGATTGATTGGTTATGGAGTCAATCAGGGCTCGCCATCTTGCAACGTTATGTCGCCGAGTTGCAGTATCCATGTCATCACTGCACCGGTAGTCGCGCAATTGCTGTATGGCGCTTCACGGAGAACAGTGCAAAATCCTTTTCACTAATCATAATGTGCAGTAAACCAGTAATAACAGACAATTGGGGACAAGGGATCAGAGATCGGCTATCTCTGACACCTTTACGCGGCATTAATTGTTATTGTGCGATGGACGAAATGGGGCTCTACAACTTCAATATAAATATAATATAAATACGATATAAGTATTTCTGCACATCTCCAATAGACTGTCCTCGTGAGTACACGACATTCACCCCCTTCCTTTATACCCACTGGTATCGCTGCTGCTCTCCGCTACATTGACCTTGCTAATCGACCAAGCGTAAGGCCGTCCCTGAAAGCAATATGGCTACCTCCGAAAAGAAGAAGTGGTGGAAGATACAGTGGTTTGCCGAAGATGACACCCCGGAAGAGCGCCGATTTTTGACAAAGATGGACTTACTTGTCATCCCTTATCTGTTTGTCTCATACTGGGTCAAGAACCTTGATCAGAACAATATCAGTCAGTACTTCATGTCTGCGTTCGCTTCTGGCTATGGAAAACACTAACCCGAACCGACAGACAATGCCTACGTCGCCGGCTTAAAGGAGGAACTCGGCTTCTATGGCAACCAGCTTATCGAGCTTCAGACAATGTACATCGTTGGTGCCATCGTGGGACAGGTGCCGTTCCTCTTCCTGTTCACGTATATACCCATGCACTGGCTATTGCCCGGCATGGATATCGGCTGGGGTATATTCACTCTTGTGCAGTACCGTTCCACCTCTTTTGCTGAGCTGGCTGCCTATCGCTTCCTTGTCGGTGTATTCGAGGCCGCTTATTTTCCCGCCGTTCACTACGTTCTGGGATCCTGGTACAAGCGGCAAGAAATCAGTCGTCGCGGAGGGATTTGGTACCTCGGCGTTCCGATTGGCAGCTTAACGGCTGGCCTCGTTCAGAGCGGCATCACTACCCGCCTCGACGGAGTCGGTGGTCTTTCTGGCTGGCGGTGGATGTTTATCATCTGCGCCATCATCACTCTTCCCATTGGTCTAATTGGGTTCTTTGTTGTGCCTGGTACGATGGAACAGCCCAACCGCCTGTTGTTGAGCGACGCGGAGCTCGAGATCTCAAGAAAGCGACTCACTCGCAGTGGTCATGCTGTTCAAGGCAAATTTAAACTGGCACATATGAAGACCACGTTCACAAGCTTTTACTTTTATGTGGCTGTTCTTGTCGATGTGTTGTTTTGGAACGCCGGTGCCAATAGCGGTGCTTTCTTGCTGTGGCTCAAGTCTCTCAACCGTTACTCGTCGGCAAAAGTCAACCAATACGGAACTTTGCCTTCCGGCCTTGGCATCTTCTACACCCTCTTTGTCAATTTCTCCTCGGACTTGCTTTGGGGCCCTGCATGGGGCATCACGTTTGCTGCGACAATGAATGCGATCGCATTGCTGATTTTAGTATGTTTCCGCTCCAGTGTATTCTTATCAATCTATTTGGGCCACGATGACTGACAATCTTCAGACAATTTGGGACGTACCCGAAAGTGCCAAGTGGTATGCATTTTGCACAACATCATTTTCATATGCGCTTTCTAGTTCGCTCTATGGCTGGATCAACAACATTCTCCGCGACTCCCCTGGAACACGCTCGTTCACATTGGTGTTTGTCAACATCATGGCCCAGTCGTCGACGGCATGGTAAGTAACGGTACCCAAACTGTCTCCTTGTCCCAAGAAAACACATCTTGGCACATTTCTGACAACATTTAGGCTCGGTATTCTCACCTATCCCACCGTCCAAGCACCTCGGTACAAGCGCGGCTATGCGTATAGCTTTTCCTGTGCTGTCGCGCTGATTATATTTACACATGTACTGGACAAAGTTATCCGCCTCAGAAGGTATGCTACACTAGCTATGGTTTTTATATCCATTCACCTTGTAGCGATTTACGCATCCCCATCTTACTAACTTTCGTCAGAAAACGCGAGTCCCAGAGAGCCGCCGAAGCCACCGACGAGGTACACGATTATCCGGCATTAGTCGAAAGAAGCGATAACGAGCAATCTAAAGGAGATCCCCACACCATCGTCACAATTCAAAGCACAAAATAACATATTGAATAAGGGTGGCATGCCCTGCCCAACGACACGTACGGCAAAGCCTAGAGGCCAGGCGAGGCGCTTCGGCTGTCGTCAGGTGTCATCGCCACCCGTTGTTGTCGGCAGGGTTCACTATTGCAAAGTTACGTTTCGGACTTCTGATCGAGAAGCCGTATAGCCGAATCCCCTTGAGCTAATAGCTTAAACGTCGCGGCCAAAAATTTTGAGGCACCTGCTATTAGAATGTGTATTGTAAATAAAATTCAGTATATAACTTTTTCTGTATCTAGTCCTTCTTCGCAAACTCAACCGGCAGCACCTCGTGAATGAACCTGTCCAGCTTCTCGAGCTCCTGTCGAGCGATTAGTTGTGTGTCCAACCATTGCATAGAAGTGGGAAGACAATTTACCTCTTGAGTGACGGGGTTGGCGCCAGACGAAGCATCGTTGCTTCCTTGGACGAAAGCACGGACAGGTTGGCCGGTCGACTCCAGCACCTTCTTGCCCTCGTTGCCGTCGGCGCCGGAGCGGTCGACAACGAAGACGGGGGTCTGAGCGTTAGCCGCCTTGCGAAGGTCCTTGAGCGCCGCCGTCAGGGCTAGGCGCTCGGTGATTCCCAGAACGCCATTGATCGTGTTCTTGTTGTCGGCCAGCGTGGCCAGGAGGGCGACGGTCAGGCCCTCGTTGTAGCCACCGACAGCGATGCGGTCCGGGTGGCAGCCCTTGATGATCTCCTCGTCCACGATCTTCTGGACGAGCGCTTCATTTTTGGAAATGGTGGCTGGATCATTGGGGGCGCTGTAATCGAGGTAGGGAAAGATGAAGGCAATGTGGTTGCAGTGGCCTAGCTTGCGCAGCGGATCAACAATGAATTGCCAGTCGCCACCCTTTTGTCCCCTGGCATGGCACCACACAAAGGTCGAGGTGTGGCAGGTTGGCACAGCACGGACCCGGAGGTAGTCATCGGTGAAGATGAGTGGGTCGAAAGGGACGGCGGCCATGTTGAAAAAGGATGATTTGGAATATTGAAGATTGAAAAAAAAAAAAGATTAAATAACAAAACAAAAGTGCGAAGGAAAGAGACACAGGAGCAGAAGCTGAATAGACAAAAAAGTACGTAGCTCTTTATTGAATAGGAAGACCCCTTCTTAATATACCATCCCCCTTCGTACACCTTCCGGTCGTCCAGATATCATTTCGACATGACAATGGATTCGAAAGTCCGACTGCGCTCCAGATGGATCTGGGGTACTACATAAACACGACCCCAAAGCACTGTCTAAAAAAATGGATCGTTTACACGATCAACTGACCGGCTTACGACCTTCACGAGTACGACTTCCCAAATAGTCAGGATAGCCGAACTTGATTCAGAGCCGGGACGGACACGAGCGAGTTGTTCTACACGATCACCTGACCGGTTAGGAGACTGTGTCTGACCAAACACTCTTTGTTTGTCGCGTTGGGCCGTGTTGCCATTGAAGTTGGCTATTAGCGCTCCTGACGACGCCCTAGCCGAGGGGCGTTCATGCGCGAAACATAGCATCGGAACTGAGACGCTACTCTTGACTGTATGAAATTGTAATGCTACCGGCTAACTACCCCAGACCCCACGCGTCCTTCAGTGACTGTATCCCTTGCGAAGTGCTAACGGCAGTCACCTCCTCGATTCGTTCCAACATGCGGACGAGTTCCGCTTGCTCGTCTGGTTTCTTGAAAATGCGCCCGCCTAAGCGCGTGTATGCGCGGATGATCAGCTTGCTGTAAAAGGACAGAGAGCCGAGATGTACTCGGTTGTTGTAGATTTTTTCTTTCTTTTTTTTTTTTTTTTTTGACTTACATATGACAAGCGGCTGGACAGCGTTGACTAACACACCCGGGTGTTTATCTCCCATTGTTTTCGTCATGCCGCACAACTGTAAAGCATGTTCTAGTATCTCGGTCTTTGCTGTTGTTAGTCAAAAGCCCAGGACAGCAACAAACCACAAATAAATAACATTTCTGCGCAGCCAGCGTCCCCCAACGTACCTCAACTGCTCTCGCGAAGCTGAGAAAGTCAATTCCACGCGCCGGGTGAGGATTGTGCAGAGCTAGGAGCACTTTGGCCAGGTGATAGAACTGCATTGCAATAACTAGGAGGCGGCAATGGTCAATATGCTGAGTAGGTGAGCGAGGCGGCGTTTGAACTTACTATGCCACGTGCACAGATAAAAGATTTGCGGAAACGGCTCCCGGTCTTCCATTACCGAGAGCGGCTGAAACGACTCCGGCAGCGACTCTTTCCAGGTCGAGACCTCGCGCTGCAGGTCGCTCCATCGATCGGGAACCCCCGCGGGCTGTTGTTGCCCCGGCTGCAGCAGCTGCTGGTCTTTGCTGCTGCCCTCTTCCGCAAAACAGTAGTCGACCACCTCGGCGACGAGCATCGTCATTTGCTCCGTCTTCACATAGTCGAAATCACCGCCCCACGTGATGTCGACCTTCCAGTGCCGCGGGTGAATTGCTGTCGGTTTGCGCGAGGCCAGGGCCACCATGATCTCCTCGCGGAAGTACGTCCAGAATGCGGTCCGCTTCAGCGCGCGAAAGCCAATGTTCTTACGGTTGTGGATGAAGAGAGACGAGCAGCCGCGGAGGTGGCGCTGGTGGTCGGTCTCGTAGCTCAGCATCTCGTACATGCGCAGCACGACCGTCGAGATGGGCAGGACGTTGTCGAGCGCCGTGGACGGGTCTGCGAGTGCGGGGATGATGTCCTGGATGCACAGATCGTGGAACTGGGACGCATAGGACTCGTCGTGGGTCCCATTGCGGCGGCTCAGGTGGCACGCGGACAGGGCGAGTACGGCGTGCAGCAGGATCGGACAGCTCAGGGCCAGATACGGCACGAACGTCTCGAATTGGTGGTGCGGATCATTTACGTCAAACTGGGCAAGTCAGTCAGCCAGCCAGTCAACCAGCCAGTCCGTTGACCAGGCTACGCCCTGGCCCTCCACAATCATGAACGTACCCAACAAGCCAGGTTTGCCGTGTAGTGTTGGAGCAAGGCGGCAATCTGTGGATCGCGAAGTGGCTGCGTCGGCCCGGGTGAGTAGATGGCCGACCCAGATGCCCGCATGCGAACAAGAGACTGCATGGGGTCGGTGATCGTGTCTGGGCTTCCACCACTCGTGGTGGAATATGGAGATGCAAACTCCAATGCATCATGAGACGGCGTCACGGCTGTTATTGGATAAACAGGTTCATTTGCGACGGGATGTTCCGTTGCCAGTGCAGGGGGAGAATGAACTGTGCCGTTTAGTAGACGGCCCATACGTTTTTGATAAATCCAAAACAAATAACACTTACTATCAAGTACTGCCTTGGACGTAAGCGCGCCGAATTCCACCTCTGGCGAGAGCTGGGCAGGCGTCGAGACATGCGATGTCGTGGACTTGCTCTCTTCTGTGATATCTTCTGTGCTCTCTTCTGTGCTCTCTTCTGTGCTGTCTTTGGTGCTGGCGTTTACGGCGTGTATAAAGTTGACTGAAAAGGCAGTCAGAACACAGCTACTATGATGAAGAAAATAGCAGACTCACCCTCGGAGGGTGTGTCCAGCCAGACGTGGTTGGCATCAAACTGGAAGACCCCGTTGCCCTCGGAGCGCCGTGCCGCAGCCTCTGGGGTGTCATAACGACAGTCGCGACTCCCTATTTCACAGTGCCGGCATCGTGGTTTCCGCTCGTCGCCTTATGTAGTGTTAGTAACAAGCTTCTCACGGTGCCCCTTTCAAATGTTGATACAAACAAACGTACATTTCATATGCCGCTTCCGACACGTGATACTAGGTTGTCAGTACGTCTCATGCAACACAGCCTTGGGCAGCCGCGAAAACAAGTTTCACCTACCAGCCTGCATGACGGTCAGCATAAGAAAGCCAACTATGTCGCGAGACGCGTAAATCATGGTCGGGAAACACAAAAGAAAGAACTGTCACCCACCTGTCCGAACCCGCCTGTAGACCTCTCGCGTCGGGGCCATGATGCCACATGCAGTACAGCACGTCAATGGCGAAGACACATCTGGAAGAATGCACCTGTTTCTTCTTTCCTGGACAATCAATCGTCTTGTCGTCTCTCGTTTGGAAACGGACTCGGGGGCAGGGGTCGGACAAACTCATGGAGAGCTGGTGTCATATGACCATCCTGTTAGGAGACTAGAGCGACTCGGCACTCACGTGACCCGCGTCTGTGGACGTGCTCGGCCTGTTAACGGAGTACGTCGTACTTTCAATTGATAACTAAATCACAACGGAAATTTCCTCCCCAATCCTAACTGAATTTGGACAAAGGGGTGCCGCATGCAATACATCTGAGAGTCGGTCTAAGTGATTCATTTATTGAATGGCGAAGTCTATTCATACGAGAAAAGGTAAAAAAAAGAGCCTTTGATTTTTATTCCCTTTTTTTATTTTGGATTAAATTTGGCGAAGTCTATGCATACCCGACAGGGTAAAAAAAATGCCCTTTGACTTTTATTGCCTTTATTTTTTATTTTGGATTAAATGCTACTGAAAACCTAGTAAAGGTTGACCTTGCCGCCGCCCTGGCACAGGCTCTCGATGATGGCCAGGTCGTTCAGGGCCTCCTCGGGACCTGCGCGCGGCTGAGCTTTGCCGCTGCTGACTGCCTCCAGGAACGCCTTGATTTCCAACTCGACGCCGTTGCTCTTGATGGTCTCGGTGCGCTTCTCTCCGGACACAAGGTCCAGACTGAGGACATAGCCATCGGGGCCGTCCGTCAGGTGGAAGTTGCCCTTGGTGCCGATGATGACAAAGTCCGTCGCGCGCCGTGTGGACGCAAACGACATGGAGATGGTGCCCGTGGCGCCGTTGCTCAGCACCAGGCCGGCGTTGACCGTGTCCAAGGGGGGAAGATGCGGGGCCACCTGGCGCGCGTAGCCGTGCGTCTCGACCACCTCCTGGCCCGAGATGTAGCGGAGCATGGCCGTCTGGTGCACGCCGCCGTCCAGCAGGAACCCGCCCTGGTACTCGGGCACCTTGCGCCAGGCTGTCTCGTAGTACTTGCCGCCGGGCGCCTGGTTGCGCCAGATGCGCAGGTGCAGCTGCGTGATGTCGCCCACGGCCTTCTCGTCGACCACCCACTTGCGGCCGAGCTCGAACTCGGGCATGAACCGGAACTGCTCGGCGATGCTGAAGACCAGGCCCTTGCTGGCGTAGCTCGTCTTGTAGTCCTCGATCAGCTGCCGCGCCGTCTGCACGTCCTTGGCAATGGGCTTCTCGGACAGAACGTGCTTGCCGGCCGCAAGGCAGCGGCGGATGATGTCCGGCTGAACGGGGATCGGCAAGACCACCACCACGGCCTTGATGTCGTCGCGCTTCAGCAGATCGTCAAGCGTGTGGCCCGCCGTGTCCTCCGAGTACAGCTCTACGCCGGGAAGGCCCAGCTTCTGCGCCTCGGCAACGAGGGGCGCCGCGGTCGCCTTGGAGCGCGAGTAGATAGCCTTGACGTTGGCCTTGTTGGCGACGAGGGCGGGGAGGTGCTCTGGGATTTTGTCAGCAGCTGCTCCATCTCGGTCTGCTCAAAATTGGGTGGTCGACCTACCATCGGTGGCAAAGATGCCGGCGCCCAGGATTGCAATTCCAGCCATTGTGCAGAAAGCGCTGATATTTTCTTGTTTCGTAAAATGGAGATTGTCGGTTGACGAACGGGGGAAGCTTCAGACCTGCTCTGGCAGCAAGCAACAACGACCCCCGTCTTCGGTACCGGAAAGGTGTTCAATATATACGAATCGCGTCCGGCAGCGGCACGATGTTCGCTGTCTGGCTGGTGCCATGGGCCGGCTATGTCTGAATATGGCACTACCCGATCACATGACACGATCAACATGCTGACTTACCGAAGTCGGACCCTATTCTGACCCCATACATTCTGACCCCATACAGCGTCATTATGTGGGGTTTGTTACTGGTGTAAATGCTCTGTTGTTCGACATGTAGAGATTATTATTTATAGATTTATAGGTCGCTCGTAACATGTCCATTGACGTGCCCATGCCAGCTCCCCAAGCAGTTCCATCCCAACCAACGTCTTTCCTTTTCCTGCTGCCCAAACACCACTATGGCCGAACTGAGGAGAGTGGCAATCGACCAAGGCTGGGAGTTCAAGCAGGCGAGCAGCTTGAACAACTCGACAGCATCCTCGTTCCTGCCTGTAGCCCAGTTCCCAACTGTTGCCCACATTGACCTTCTTCATCATGGCTTGATTCCAGACCCGTACATCGATGATAACGAGATCAAATGCCTCTGGGTCAACGACGCCGACTGGACCTACCGCGCCAATGTGCCCAAGACGGCGCTGACGACACCCGGGTCACGAGCCGTGCTTGTGTTTGAGGGCCTCGACACCGTCGTGGATGTGTTCCTCGATGGCGAGCCGATTCTCTCGAGCAAGAACATGCACGTCGAGAACCGGGTCGACGTCACCGACCGGCTGCAGCAAGCAACGGGCACGTCGTCTCTGGAGCTGCGATTCAAGGCTGCGCCTGCGTTCTCCAGAGAAGAGAAGAAGCGCATTGGCTACAAGGGCAACGAGACCGATGTGCACTTTGGAGGCCCGGAGCGTCTTTTCCTCAGAAAGGCGCAGTACCACTGGGTATGATGAGTCTACCCATGCTCTGCCCTATGGAAAACGAAGCTAATGCATTGGATCTAGGGTTGGGACTGGGGCCCGGCAGTCAACACGTCGGGACCGTGGAAGCCCGTCTACCTCGAAGTCTACGAGAAGAGAATCGACCGGCTCGTGGTTCGCCAGCAGGTGGCAGACGACTTGAAGACGGCCGTGATCAGCGTCAAGGGCCTTGTGGAATCTGCCTCGTCCAGGGGCCAACAGGAGGAGGTCGTTGTGGAAGTCAGCGAGCCTTCTGGAACGTCCATTCACAGCCAGTCCCTGAAAACAGCGCCCGATGGAAGCTTCGAAACCACGGTTACTGTGGAAGCTCCCCAGCTCTGGTACCCGCACACCTACGGTGGCCAGCCTCTGTACACTGTCTCTGCTCGGATTCCGCAGCACGACAGCACGAGCCGCAAGATTGGCCTGCGCCGGCTGCGCCTCCTGCAGCACGCGCTCAAGAAGGCCAAGGGCACGTCGTTTGTCTTTGAGATCAACAACATCCGCATCTTCTGCGGCGGCTCCTGCTGGATCCCCGGCGACTTCATGCTGCCGCGCATGACCCGCCAGCGCTACAGCGACTGGATCAAGATTGCCAAGAGTGGCAACCAGACCATGATCCGGGTCTGGGGCGGCGGCATTGTGGAGTCGGACGACTTCTACGACATCTGCGACGAGGAGGGCGTCCTGGTATGGCAAGACTTTCTGTTCGCCTGCGGCAACTACCCGGCGTCGGGCGACTTCATGGACAATGTCAAGCGCGAAGCCGAGCAGCAGGTGATCCGCGTCGGCCACCACGCAAGCTTGGTGATCTGGGCCGGCAACAACGAGGACTACATGCTGGCCGAGCGCTGGGGCTGGACGCTCGACATGAGCGACGAGAAGGGCCCCTGGGACCAGACGGACTTCCCGGCGAGGGAGATCTACGAGCGGCTGCTGCCCAGTGTCATTGACACGCTGGGCGGCGACGTTCCGTACTGGCGGAGCAGCCCTTATGGCGGATCTTTCTCCAACGACACGACGGTGGGCGACACCCACATTTGGGATGGTACGTTGTGACCCTCACCCTCAAGGTCTCGCTAAACTTGGAACACCGCTTGTATGCTAACAACCGATGCAGTGTGGCATGGCAAGATGTCGGCCTACCAGGACTACAAGAGCTACACATCGCGCTTTGTCAGCGAGTTCGGGTTCGAGTCCTGCGCCTCGCTGGCCACCATGGAGCGTGGCATCACGGCGCCCTCGGAGCGGCACGCGCAGTCGCGCATCTTCGATATCCATGACAAGGGACCGAACCACGCGCGCCGCTACCCCATGTACATGGGCGAGAACTACCGCTTCCGCATGAACCCCTTCCGCGACTTCATCTACTGCACGCAGTTCCTGCAGGCCGAGGCCATGAAATATGCCTACAACTGCTGGCGCCGCGAGTTCCGCGGGCCTGGCGAGGAGAACTGCGCCGGTGTCTTAGTGTGGCAGCTCAACGACATCTGGCCGGGCACCAGCTGGGCGCTGGTCGATGCTGACCTGCGCCGGAAGCCGGCCTTCTACATCACAAAGCGCGCCCTCGCAACAGTGGTCGTCGGCATGGAGCGCACCATCACCAAGGAGCCGCCATACATCACCACTGGCTACCCGCCGGAGAAGCACGCCCTGGATATCTGGGCCGTCAATGGCGCCATCGAGACACTCCATGCGACGCTCACGCTGGCGGCCTTCAACATCCAGACGGGTGCCTCGGTGGCGCTGCCTGACGGCGTGGCGGAGCACAAGGTGGAGCTGCCCCCGAACCAGACGACGGAGATTACCAACATTGCCGTCCCGGATGCAGACAATACCGTCGTGGTGGCCTACCTTAACGACCACACGACCAAGACGCCCACGCAGCTCGCCACCTGGGTCTCGTGGCCCGAGCCGCTGCGGCTGCTGCACATGTCGCCCGAGCTCAAGGTCACGGCCACCGTGTCTGGCGCCGGCGACCAGGTGCTGCTGACGGCCAATGCGCCCGCCAAGGGCGTCACGCTGACTGTCGCGCCAACAGAGGGCGTCGCCGATGCCATCTTCGACGACAACTTTGTCGATCTCGTCCCCAATGAGACGGTGGCTATTAACGTCCAGTCCCTACACGGCAGAGAGGTGGAGGTGCGCTTCTTATACGACTGGGAATTGAAGGAGGGCTTCGAGTTGTAGATTTTTTGATGTTTAAACAAAAGTTGGCTTGTTCCGTTAGTTTTAGTAAAGGTGCAATGACGTGTAGAACACCCGGGGTAGTAGAGTAAGATCACCGAAAAGCTTCAGTGTTATCCCCAAGAAGTACGAAAATATTACCTTTTTATGGAACCTTTATTTATATACGTCGCTTTGGTCGGCGGAGGCACGCAACGGCCATGGAAATGAAAAATCGGCCAGCTCGGTCTGGTCTTGGATGACGTCGAGTTGTTGGACCGTTGTAGCTATCTGGCGTCGCCGCTCGGGCGGTATGTCTCTGTGTGTTGTCTGTAAATGGCTGGCGATCTCGTTCTTGACACAGGCATACCGGCAGATCGTACATACCAGGAGTCGGTGTTGGCATAATTGTGTAAAGGGGTGAAGGTCCATGTTGAGTTCGTTTCTTTTTTTCATTTTTTTCATTTTTTCATTTTTTTTTTTTTTCAGTGATTCCAGATCATATGGTGTTCTATCGTTAAAATCTCCATCCCTTTTTCATTTGCCTTTCTAAATGCGTCTTCCGTGTCGCCGTGTTCAATTGAAAAATCCGTGTATCCTTATCATCTGGCCGAAAAAGGTAGTGGACCTGGGCTGCACTGCCTTTTTTCATGTAGAATGATTGGACAGGTAGAAAGTGGATAGGGCCTTTAAAATGAAATGGACAAGGATCGAAAAAGTAGACCATGGGTTTGAATGGCTTTTCCGAAGGAAGAAAATAATCTCTCCGGGCCCCACGACGGCCCGGCTGGCCACAGACAGCATCAGACCTAGAGACCCCCACTCACCTACCCACTACCTTCCTTTCTTCATCTTTATCTTAATTTTTATTTTATCTTTACTAGTGACCATTTACGGCTCACTACAGGCATCTACAACTAAGAACACTCAACCATTTAAATCTGTGCCAATTTTTTTCCCCAAGACGGCTCTGTCTAACCGTGTTGTGGAGCAGGCAGAAGAGACAGCGCAGGCAATAAGGGCAGCGCAGACGATGCACACCTGTGCACGCCTGTGCCAGACTGTGAAGCACCGGTGCTTGGCCCCCAAAGCCGGGTCGTGATTTGCAGAGAAGTCGATGGGGCTTTTCGGCTTGTATAACAGCCCAATATACCATCCGAAAACCCCCATTGGGAATTTCCTTTTTTGGACGACCATGACCTCCCCTGCTAGACCGAGTAAAGAATACGTCTTCCTATTTAAAAGGCTGGATTCTTCGTGTATGAACGCCCATTTCCCGTCCTTATACGAAACACTAACGCGCATGATAGGATGCCAAATATATTTGGTGCTCAGTGAAAAAAAAGAAACTAACAAAGACGGCCCAATAACTAGGAGTCTATGTTTGAGGATCGTCGGCATCTTTGTGAAGAAGGCGGAAAAAAATATGTTTCGAAATGAGAAGTCCTCATCGTGTATATAACTACATAAACTTATATTCCTGTGCTTTCATTACATACAATTACCACCTCTTACACGTGTTATGTATTACTCGACCGTTACACCTTTTCACTGTTTTACAAGAACAAGACCCCTCCCCTAGCCTGATCACATAGCAGAGACTCTTACTATATTCTTGGGAAGTGCCTTCGTAACAAATAACTCTGGATCCCCGCAACCTCTTCCGCCTCCCACTGCCGCCGGTATGCCCACCGCCGTGCCACCGTCGACGGTCAACAAGCGCCCGCAACCACTTACAGCCAACAGCTCGACACTCGCCGGCAACTCTCTGCCGCACTGCCTTACGAACGACGTTATCGTCGTCTCCGAGAGCCCGCAGAGGTCACCGGCCAAGCGCAGCCGCACGGCCGTGACACTACGCCCGTCACCGCCGTGATCCCGAGCAAGACCACAGCCGTTGATGCGCCAACGGACTCCTATGTCGAGCTAGTGACTCATCATTATTAGTCTTCGCAAGGATATTCTATGCAGCGTCTAGGTCAACAATTGATTCGGTCGCCCAGATAAGTTGGCAAAACGAGACGAGATCAACTGTCGCTAGGTTTGGATGAAGAGTAGTTTGATTCGACTGGTGGAGTGATGCTTCGGCATTGTCTACTTATCACAGCGTTAGTTTGATTGTTTCCACAGTGTGGAGAATTGATTGATCTAGTCACCTGAGACCGTGGATCTGCTGGCCTGGATCTTCTTGAAAATTTTCCAAAGAACCAACACGGTCGGGGGGACATTGACCAATATCCCAACGATGGAGATCAGAGCCTCAGATGACAAAGACATCACCTGATACTAAGCGACTGCTGAGTTTCTTTCTGGAGGATGGCGGCTTTATACAGGTGTATTAAAATTGCATGCACCGACCACATGTGAATTTCTCAAAGTGACACCTAGAACGTATTATCTCCCATCTTATATTCAAACCAGTCGCAAATTCTGGTCAGCGTCGCCTTGTCCACGATGCTTGAAGGTGATGTGGATACCCCAAAAACACGAATTCCGGCCACAGCCAATCAGGCATGATCTGCAAAGATGCACCCGCAGTGATGAGGCGCACGCCGCAGTGATGCAATGAGCAATCGCAAATTCTGGAAAGAGCAAATGTGCACAATGTGAAAACCAAAAAGAAAAGACCAATGAGAGTGATCCTGCATCCCTGTCAATGCAAATTCTGGATCTCCTAACGAGGCGGCCCAGTCTCTGAATTTTTGGCACACCGCATAATTGTCGACGTTGAGGTAAGGAGCATCCTCCTTTTTGCCCCTCATCGCCCTTTCACATGAATATACTCGTTGCATAAATTCCTGCCGGCTCACCTTTTCGTCGTTTGTTTCTTCCTCGTCTTTTCTAAACGTGTCCGCAAGACAAGGCCTCATCCCATTCTACCGCCATTTTCGACTCTTGACACCTTCCTCTACTTTCCCAACAACTTGCATGAACGCATTTGCAATCATGGAGGCTACACGTCGCATTCCTCCAGAGGAGTGGGAGTCGCACAAGGAAGACATTCATGCTCTTTATGTCAAAGAAAACATGACACTCAAAGATGTGATCGAGGACATGGCGAAGAGCCATGGATTTCGGGCTACGTAAGTCACTACACCCAAGTCATTGGCAGGCTAGGTTCTAAACTATCTCACAGCAAGGCGCAATACGTCCGGAAGCTGAATCAATGGCATATGGAGAAAAATTCGACCAACAAAATGTGGAAGTTCGCGGCGAGCCAGGTCGAGAAGCGAAAGCTTGAAGGGAAAGAGACGGAGATTCTCATCAATGGAAAACCAGTTCCGTCGAAGAAATTGAAAAAGGAGATGGCAAGGTATGCAGGTGTCAAATCTGCAACCTTGAAAGAACAAGGCAAGTTCTGCTTCTTGACGGTGATGATGGGGCCTGTACTGACGTCATCCGCAGCCGCCGAACCTGATGTCTCAACCGGAATCGTTGTCCGTACTCCTGTGGCAGAAGCTATAGGAAGCGTGGAGTACTTGAAAATACCTTGGTTTCAATTCCAAGAGCGCTTGGAAGCATGCAGTAGGTTCTCAGTGATGGCCTCTCGCTTCTGTCACCCTGGCTAACTAGTAGAAGTTGGACGTGCGATGACCGGAACTGTCCCGGTTGGTATCGAACGTTCGGTTCAAGATTTTCTTAGCCCAATGAGCTCCGACGCTGCTTCTCGAGTGCTAGGCTCGTCCGGGCCACTCACTACACTACTGTCGACGACATGGGATCCGACATTGCCGAACGATGCAGCTCAGGATTCGGTCCCAAGTGTTTTTGGCGATGAACCGGCCTTCGATTGGGGTACGATACTTTATACACAGCAGCCACCATCAATACCTCCTGATGAGGAAAGTAACCGGGAGGCCAGAAAACTTCTTGGGCAATGTCTCAATTTAGCCATCGACCCTGACAGTCCAAAGTACATTTCGGAGGTTTCTTCGGAATTGGAGAACGTTACCATTCAAAGCCATGGAGGAGAGGTTATACGGCATGTCCAGCAGCTGTACGACTGTTCTGCCTCCAATCCGGCATTCCAACTTCTCAGATACGCAGTGTATCTCTCTTCGAACGGCCTACTCTCAGATGACAAGACCGATAGGCTCCTCAAATGGGTCATCCAAAGCAAGAAGTTGTGGGTCCTTGAGCGCTTGATCGACACAAAGGGAACGACGATAGAGATCTTTGCATCCAATATTCTTGTCAGTGCTGCGAAGCTGGATCATATTGGCGCGGTCCGCGCTCTGCTCGCGAAAGGAGCGGACCCCAATAGCTTTGGCGGATCTCCTTCAAGGCGTCTGGCTCTTCACGAGGCGGTCAAAAACGGAAACATGCAAATAGTTCAACACTTGGTAGATGCAGGAGCCGACCCAAATACCCGTCAATATGCCCCTTTTGGACGCACGGCACTCGAGGTCGCCATTTCCGGCATCTCCACTGAAGTCGCCTTAGTCAAAATGTTGATTTCTCGAGGCGCGGAAGTCAATGCCGCAAGCAAGGATAGAACGCTTTTGCATCTCGCCGTGCGACGGGGCGATTCCGATATTGTTTGTGCGCTGCTAAGAGCCGGTGCACGCGTTAACGATGCAGTTCCAGGTTGGGGCACAGCACTTCAGCAAGCAGCCGGACTTGGCCATGTTGAAATAGTTGAGGCCTTGCTTGAAGCAGGAGCCGACGTCGACAGCCCAATTGGTGAAGCGTACAAAGACGTAGCCGAGGAATCGGCAGCGAAGCGACTCTATTCATTTTTCCTGACACCACTTCAAATTGCAGCAACGAGAGATGAGACAGAAACGGTGCAAATTCTTTTGGACGCAGGTGCTGGTGTGAACGAATTTCCGGCTGCAAAGTACTTCAAGTCGCTTCGGTTCAACGGCAGTCATGACGGCTGTGAGTTATACACATCCGATTTCTACGACTACGATGACGAGGTTGACGTGATGAAATTGGGCAGTGCTGCTTTTAATAGCAGTCGTTTTTTCGCCGAACACCATTCGCGGCAGCTCGTTACAGCGCTACAAGCAGCTGTGTTGAACAACAATATTGTTTTGGTTCGCTTGCTCCTCAGTCTTGGCGCGGAGGTTGATGCAATCGGAGCCAATGGCACGGCATTGCAACTTGCAGCATCGAATCCAGGCCGATTCAAGATGGTCCAACTGCTGTTAAGCAAGGGAGCCAATGTGAATAGTCCCGCACAGGTACCTGCAGCCCGGACTGCTCTCCAGGCAGCAGCGAAGTCTGGGGATATGCGCACAGTCGAGCTCTTGCTCCGCATGGGTGCTGACATCAATGCTCCTCCTTGCTCGCAAGCTGGCTGCACTGCCGTCCAAGCAGCTGCACAGTCGGGGAATCTCGAGCTGGTCAAACTGCTAGTCGGTGCCGGCGCGGATATGCATGCAGATGCTGCCATTGTGTCTGGACAAACTTGCTTGCAAAGTGCAGCCGCAGAGGGAGACATCAATATAGTCGACTATCTGCTGCAGCTAGGTGTTAATATTAATGAGCCAGCATGTTCACGCAAAGGGTACACCGCACTGCAAGTTGCATTAGACTATGGGCATATGTCGGTTGCTGAGAGGCTCCTTGAGAAAGGCGCAGATGCCAATGGGCTACCAAGTCGGGAAGAGGGACTTGCAGCTCTGGAAACCGCGATCGTCAGCGGACAGTACGACTTCGCTCAGCTGCTACTGGACAAAGGGGCCAACCCGAACGGATTTCTGTCTTCGTCAACGCCTCTTGGGATCTCCATCGAAGATGGCGCACTTAGCATGGCTCGTCGACTTATCGATGCTGGCGCCGATGTCAACAGGTGCTTTTCAATATGTGGCGATAAAATAATGCCACTTCAAGCAGCGGTATCCGATGGCAGTATTGACATGGTACGCCTCCTGCTAGGTGCAGGCGCAAAAATTGGCGGCATGCACGGCACCATACCACTCCTGGAAGCTGTCAGCAGGGACAGGTTTGATATAGCCCAGCTTTTGCTCTTGAAGGGAGTGTGCCCCAATCCGTGTCCACACTACGAAGGAGCGGCAGCACTGCGGCGCGTGACATGCAGTTTACAGATCAACGAAGACATGCTCCGCATCCTAGTTGATTCTGGCGCTCGTGTGGATGTGGATCACGGCATTCCTCTCCGGAATGCTGCGGCAAAAGGATCGCTGCAGGCGGTAGAAATTCTCCTCCAAGCCGGGGCAGACGTCAACGCCCCTGCCTGGGAGCCCCACAGTAAGACGGCACTTCAGGGGGCGGTAGAGTCAGGAAAGTTGGACATCGTGGTGGCACTGCTCAACAGGGGCGCCGACATCAATGCCCCTCCCAGTGCGGAATGGGGTGCGACCGCACTGCAGGTGGCTGCCGGTTGTGGCAACGTCCGCATGGTCCAGTTTCTTCTTGCACACGGAGCAGACGTTAACGGACCACCAAGCAGATGTAATGGAGCAACCGCGTTGCAAAGGGCTGTGATGAGGGGACAGCTTCGAATTGTATTGATGCTACTTAAGAGCGGGGCGGATGTCAATGCTGCAGGAGCAGCGGAAGGAGGCCGAACAGCGCTTGAAGCTGCTGCAGAGCATGGGAGGCTGGACATCATGCATCTGCTACTTCGGAACAATGACAATGTGGAAAACATGGAGGCACGATGCAAGAGAGCAGCCAAGCTGGCATCCTCCAATGGGCATCTTGTCCTTGCCAAAGTGCTGCGAGAATGGAAAAGAAATACCTGATAGCGGCTCAGAGAATTGCAGAGAGAGCTTCGCAGATGTCTTGTGTGCTGTAATTCTATCTATACACAAAACTGTTTCTATACTCCTGCAATTTAATACCGTCTCCGGTTTGATAAGTCCCTGGATTTTCAACATCAGGTCCAGCATTCCGTCTTGTCTGAGTCCATAGCATGGTTGTTGGCGCTCTCTGCACCGTTGACATGCAGGGTCGCCGCAATCTGGCCGGTCATCTTGTCGTCGACGTTGGGCGCGAAGAAACTAAGCAGGATGGCAACGCCCGTGAACGCAATGGTGGTCAAGAACACAGTGCTATAGGCCTGGGCATTGGCCAGCCGGTAGGCAGTCTGGCCGGCGGCGACGATCTTGTCGGTGATGCCGGGGATGCCGCTGAAGGAGCCGCTCGCGAGGCCGGCAATGAAGGCCGGGACCGACGAAGCGGGCAGACCGGCGTCCTCGACGGCCGGCGTGACAACAGCAGGGATGCGTGCCGTCAGACGGTTGCTCAACACCGAAAGATATACGGCAGAGGCGACGCTCGAGATGGTGGACCGCATGGAGCTGGCGGCGCCGAGAGCGGTGCCGATCTCGCGCTGGTCGAGCAGCTCAATGCCCGCCAGCGACAGGGTGACGCTCTCGTTCCAGCCGATGAAGAAGCAGGACACGGCGATCAGGCCAATGGCCAGGGCCTTGTCGTCGGGGCCCGCAGCGGCCACACTGCCAAGAAGGGCGCCGCCGATGACCAGCACGGTGATGACCTGGTACTTTGTGCGGCCAATGTAGACGGCGACAAAGCCCGACAGGATCTGGCCGAAGTTGATCATGGCCGAGGGCGTGCACGACAGCCAGCCGGCGTACATGGACCCGCCGCCGTCGTCCGTGTACAAGATGGCCACCATTTGCGGCCAGATAATGGCAAACGCGTAGTAGATGCTGGCGCCGAGGCCCAGCAGGATCGTGGAGACCGTCCAGCCGACGTTCGCAAACAGATGGATGGGCAGCAGCGGATCCTTGCGGCCCGCGACAAAGGCCGGATTGAACGCCTCCCAGAGCGCAAAGACAACCAGGGTCACACCGCCGGCGACCATTGTGGCAATCACCTCGGCCGACTTCCACGGATACTGCTGGCCGCCCCAGGACAGGCCGAGCAAAAAGACAAACAGGCCCGCCGTGAACAGCACCATGCCCAGGAAATCCAGATCCAAGAACTGGCGCATCAGGCTGCGGTCCTTGTACTTTTCCTTGAACGTGGGCGGGAAGTAGAAGAGCACAAAGCACAGGCCCGACGCAAAGTTGACGCCGATCATTGTGTAGTAGCAGCACCGCCACCCCGCGGCCGTATGCAGAATAAACGACTTGGAGATGACGGGCGCAAAGCCCGAAAACGGCACGCAGAACACGTACATGAACGAGTTCATCGCAAAGCGGTACTTCATCGGCACAATCTCGCCCGTAATGTAGGGGAACGACAGCTGGCCGCAGCTGGCGAGGCCGACGAGCGCCGTGCCGCCGATCAGCGTGGGCACATTGTGCGCGACCGCCGACACGATGCACCCGACCAAGGCCAGAGCGGCCGAGCCGATGAAGAAGTAGCGGCGGCCAAACAAGTCACTGAGACGGCCGACCAGCAGCAGGCCAATGGCGCCCGTCAATGTATAGACAAGAGAGAC
The DNA here is from genome assembly GCA_021396375.1 of Sporothrix mexicana. Taxonomy (NCBI): domain Eukaryota; kingdom Fungi; phylum Ascomycota; class Sordariomycetes; order Ophiostomatales; family Ophiostomataceae; genus Sporothrix; species Sporothrix mexicana. The sequence continues at coordinate 174,983 of WNYC01000065.1, read as the reverse complement.
CCAGGCGATGCTGGCCGAGGGGCCAATGTCGTTGTTGATGAGCGTCAGGTTGGGCGCCGCCAGGCCGTAGCCGCCGACGGCCGCGAGACAGCCGAGACCCGTGGCCAGGACAGTGCCCAGGAAGCCGGCGCTATAAAAGTAACCGGCGGGCAGGTCGGCCATGTCGGACGAGAAGCCGCCGTCCGCGGCGTCGGCTGTGCCCTCGACATCGCGAAGAGAGCCAGCTTTGACGGCCGACGCCTCAATATCGTCGTGGCTCATGGCGTGGGGGAGTGGTAGATACAGAGGGCAAAACAAATAAATAAACGGGTATCGTGGGAGAATGAGCTGAAATAGAAGAGAGGAAATGATCGTCAGATAACAAGAGAGAACGAAACGACAAAAATGAACGAGAGAAAGAAAGATGAGAAGAGAAGATGGAAGTGAGGGGACAGAGATACAAAGTAAAAATCAAAAGAAACACGAGTGACAGGCCTGCATGTTCATTATATGGCGAGACGAGAGACTTCCAGACAAAAGGACGACCACGAAATAACGTGGCACGGATGCGGGTGACAAGCGAGTGGATTCTCGTGGATGTCGTTTTCAGACTTGGACCGGGGGAATAAAACGATGGAGACAAATAAAGTCAACCCAGCCAATATGAAGGATTCAAGTGGGACAAGGCACTCGAATGCCGGTGAAAGACATCCAGGCGAGGAAGCGGATGATGGGAACATAACCATGAAAGCCGTGAATAAAAAGAAGGAGAGAACCAGCTGCGAGTCGCCTCGTCTCCCTGTCTCGACTCTTGTCCCTAGTCGTCCTTAATCGTCCTCCAGAAAGGACCCCGGAAGCGTTCTAGACATCCCTGGAATGCCCCGGATCGTCTTCACAAACATCCCAAGGTCGTCTTTCATGAGTCCCCGCCGTGGGTCCCTTCGTGTTCCTTTTTCTTTTTTTCTTTTTTTTTTTTTGGAGTCCTTCCGCAACTGCAACAGACAATGTTTATCACAACTGCGGTGGAAAATATCCTGCAATTCATAAAAGGAGAGTCATTGCTTCATCCCGCGAAAGCCTGCTGCAAAGACGACTGGTCTCGTACAACGACACCCGAAGACGCGGCGCCACGACGCTTGTCCTGACACCAAAATACACCAACCGACACATAACGGCGCCAACGAGTCACGACTGCCTTTTTCTGTCATCGTTTACACGCAGCGATCCAACGAGACGGCACGGATTTGTGGATGAGACCCAGATTAAGTGGGAATTGCCAGCGACGTCTCCGTTCTTTTCTGGGTCGCTGGTAAACGATGCCGAACGGCGCTAACTAGTCAGTCAGAATGAGGAAGAATAATGGGAACACAGGGCGAGACAATGCACAAAAAATGTAGGAAGAGGACCCCGACGAAGAAGAAGGGGGAGGATCGTCTACAGTCCAGTAAAATGTTTAGAAAATCCGTCGAACGTCCTGCACAAAAGGTTATCGCCGACCTGGAGCTTGTTGGGGAAGAAACAAAGAAACACTCCACAGTCGAGCAAATCCGGGGTAGTGAATTTCCGGAGGCGGGACTGCGGATGCTCGGAGACTGGAAGGCCGACAGAGCGAGTTGACTCTGCGTGCACAAGTTGTGCACGATTTGTGCACTATTTTCCGTAGCGGGTGGGTGATGATATCGACGAAATGAAACATAACATCAAAGTCAACAACATCGAATGGAATCAAAACAAGACAAAGCCAGAACCAGAACCAGACTTGGAGGAGCGGGGAATCAATGCATAAAAGCAAGGTCCCCTTTCTCCTCATTCCGTCAGGCACACCTGCTCGTCATCTTGACTCGTGCGGAGAATGCCACCTGAGTTGTTTGTTCCAAGGTGGAAACTATTTATATGCGCCTTGTTACTAACGCCATTAAGCTTCCTTAAAGCACCAGTGCTGCCAGCGCCAGTGGCCGACGCAGTGGCCAAAGACTATGAGCGGTATCGTGGTAAAGGAATTGCAAGAAAAAGAATCAAGAGAAAAGGAAGATCATAAGTCTTGGTCATATTCTCAGAGGTATGTGGCCGGCCTGCCCTTCCACCCTTGTTCGGTCACTGGGCCATCTATCAACCGTATCCACCTATCAAGCCACCGTGATCCGGGCGCCTCGCCTGCCTTTCTGGTCAAAAGCTCGTGTTGGCTGGTCTTTTGACCGGAAGTCTATATCGGTTTGACTTAGGCCTTGGCCAACCCGTCCCGGGCCCTTGGCCCGTTACACGAATAATCAGTTACTAATTAAGTAGCCGCATTGATGTTACCCAGGCCCTTAGGACCAATAGAGCCCCCACCCCAAATCGTGCGCGAGTTGTCGTTAAGACAGGAGCACTTGGAGTCGTAACTGAACAAGAGGTCGCCCCAACCCGGATGGTCACCGGGGCTGGAGCTATATGCTGTGATGGTGTTAGTATCCGCAGATCTTGATACGAGCTTGAGGAAAGTAACTAGACATACGGTGCTGTTCGCCGCCAAGACTGTCAATTGCTTCTTTGGCTTCGGTGAGCCACTTAGACTTGATGCCGCGTTTGACCACGTACTGGTAATAAAGGATCTAGACTGTCAGTGCGTGGTCACAACCTAAAATTTCACGGGGAATGTACATACATCCCAGATCTGCGGTGATGTCTCTGAGATACCGCGACTAATATTGGATGGAACCGCCCAGGGCCCGTTGATAAGAATGGCCTCGCAGCGGTAAAAGGTCGGGTCAAACGAGGGCACATCATAGCCCAGGTTGTATTGCGCCGTGTACTCAGCACCTCGCAGCAAGAGGTTGTTGCCCTCACCGTAGACATCCGTGCCTTGCGACTGAATCGTACGCGCTGCCTCGGCTGTCCAGCCCAAGCCGCCCATGGCGTGGCCTTGGTCGCGGCCCGTCTCAGCACTCTGGCCCGTTTTGGCATCAATGTTGGCGTAGAGGCCGGCGCACGGCTCGTTCAAGTAGGCATAGAGCGCATAATTATACTGCAGCGGCGCGGTTAGTTACCCTTTGAAATCTGGGAAAGAGCGCTTGGGCTTACCATGGCAACATCGTCGAGGTAAACGGCAAACGACAGTAGGGCCTTGATGCTGACCATGCCGTAGTTGGCCTGACCGACAATAATCGATTGCCGTGCAAAAAGCCAGTACAGCTGGTTCGAGAAGCCGGCGCCCCCGTACCATTCCGCCCCTGCCTCTACCCAGCCGCCTTCCCACCGCATGATCTCAGCCGCATTTGCCAACATGTCGCCCTCGAGCCCTGCCAGAAGCGATGTATCCGTCCCAATAATATTGGTAAGGTTGGTGCCCCATGCGTCAATGATGGTTGTCGCGCGATCCCAGTGGCTCTGGTTCTTGGTGACGTACCACATGATGGCGTTCTGGTACGCCGCCCGCACGTCGTTGGTAAAGGACGTGTAATTGGAGCACGAACCTCTACAAAGCACTGCGTGGGGACCTTGCATCTTGTACGATGCCTGCGAGTAAGAGTCGCTGCTGAAGTTGGCCCAGACTTTCGCCCACGGGTCCTTGTTCTGGAGGACGCCGTCGCGGATGCGTTCCAAGTCGTCGTGTGTGTGCCAGAGGCCCGGGTGCACAAATTCGCCAACACGCGTCTTGGATCCAGTTATCGGCTGTGCGATGGGTATGGGGCCGTTGAGAACAGGTAGGCCATTAAGACCTCCCGTAGCCAGCACACGGCAGGGGATACTGGACAAGGCCAGAAGAATGGCGAACAGCTTCATGGCGGTCTTCGGAGTGATATCACTGTAAACTTGTATGTGGTAGAAAGTACAACGAATGAAATGGGCAGTATGATCAACTGCATATATATGTTGCTGAAAGCATGTTCTGACAGCGATGCTATAGTATGTATTTACACTGAACTGACGATATAAAATCGACGATTCGACCATTTACAATTTGACAAGGAAAACAGCATCATTGGCCCACTCCGGAGGCTGTTCGGCATCATCCAGTATCCCCAGACTCTCGTAAACCCTGCTTACTCCGGTGGCTTGCCGGTACTTCCTCCGGAGCAGCACTCCAGATTTTTTATGCGGAGATGAGCGTTGCATTAGCGTGTTTTAAGCGAAAACTTCCCCACACTCCCAGAACCGGTAAGCTCTGGTTATGTGAAAGGTGAGAAGGGTATCTCCTTACGCTTCAAATTTACGGAGATTTCTGTAAATTAGTCACATTCGTAGGCACAAATATTCTTTGGAACCACGGTCAAGTTCGATGGATGAAATAATCGTATAGTTGTTTGTCGGGAAAGGTAGACCAATCACAAGTACACAACCAGCGCACTTGTCGCCTTTAGAAGAGAGATTGGTATCGGCCAATGCCCGACCAGAAGGGAGATAAAAGAAGAAGTAGTACAAGAAGAAGTACAAGAAGAAGTACAAGAAGAAGTACAAGAAGAAGAAGGACAAAAACAGAGAAAAAGGCATAACATCAATCAATGAAAAATAACCTTTTCCCTGACTAAGGACGAGCTGTCAGCGGCAGGGTGTTCCTTCTTTGATCTTCGATGGCATTATTACGGAGTACTGGACAAATGATTCATATGGTCTGGGGTTGACGTACATTCATTTTTTTTTTTGGATCATGAACTCGTAGTGCAAAATGTACAGCTTCATTTGACCATTTAAACATTTCTAACTCGACTTTTGTCTGTTTTTGTACCATCTTTTTTGGCCTTGCCCCTTTATCAACTCCTTTCACATCTTCGAAAACACAAGCACTTTAGTCTGGCCCACCTCAACACTCTCTAGCGCAATGGTGTTCTTGTTGACGGTCACCGTCTTTTTCGACCACACCTCCTTGACCGTGTACGAATTCTTGCCGAGCGCCTCGCTGAGTCCAGTCACCGACGCGAGCGGAATGCTAATGTCGGTCGTGGCGTTGCCGTAGTTAAGTGCCAAGACAACGATTTTTTTCTTGCCTGACGACAGCGGGCCGCCCCAGACCTGGACGGCGTTCTCTGTGGACAAGCCCGGCAAAAAGCGGGCGGCAGTGCCAAGGGCATCCTGGGAGACAGCAATCATGTCGGCGTTCGTCAGAATGTCAACCGACGACTGGTTCATGGTGGCGACATTGGCGCCGATAATTAGGGGCGACTTGAGGGCTGCCCAAAAGGAGAAATGAGTCTGCTCTTCGAGCGTAGTCATTGCGTCGTTGCCGATTTCCATCATGTCCATGTCGGCTTCGTAGGACGGGAACCGTTAGCACGATGAGAAAACACATGGCAATTCAAAGGGGATACTCACCCCATGCACCCGGCTTCTGGAACCCCGACAGCTCGCGCATCTTGCGAATCATGGTCAGCACGCTGACACCCGCATAGCCCGTGTTGAGGCAGTAGGCCGTGGTGCAGACACCCGGCAAGTCGGCGGCATATGACGCGTGGATGTCGCCCGATATGCGATACGAGTCACTGAACTGATCGGCCCAGAACCACGGAAACTGGTTCCCCCACTCGCACAGGGCATAAAAGATTTCGCGGCCGGTGGCTTGTAGAGCATAGCCCATGGCTAGGAAGCGCTCAGCGGGCGCCTGCGTGTTTCCTTTAAAGCCGCCGCAGTTGTCATACTTGAGGTAGTCTATGCTCCAAGCGGCGTACTGTGCAGCGTCGAGCTCCTCGTAGCCAAGGCTGCCGGGGTAAAATCCGCAATCATAGATGCCCGCATCGCTGCGGGAATGGTTGAAGATTGGTCAGTCTTGTATCATTCTTTAAGACCCCTTGTTTTTTCTTTTTTTCTTTTTTTCTTTCTTCTTTATCTACACCATGTGTCCACTCACCTGTAGATGCCCAGCTTCAGCCCCTTCTTGTGCACCGTTTCAGCCAGCGCCGCCATTCCATCCGGAAACTTGGTTGGGTCGGCTTGTTGGTTGCCGTCGGCCGCCCGCGTCTCGGTCTGCCAGCCGGAGTCAATAAGAAGGTAATTGTAGCCGGCTTTGGCAAAGCCTCGCGTCTCAAACGCCTCGGCCGTGCTCTCGACGAGGCTCTGTGTGACATTGTATTGGAACGCGTTCCACGATGACCAGCCTGACGGATTAGTGGCGGAAAAACGAGAAAAGACAGCGAAAGACGAAAAAAAAAACAAGGAAGATGTAAAAAAAAAAAAAAAAAAAAATTAATGAGACGCACCCATTTGCGGTGTCTTCGGATTCGTAATGGCGAAGGTGACGCCGGCCAAGGCGACAAGGACGAGAGACCACATGCTGCTGCTAGCGAGCTGTATCTTTGCTTGCGAGAGAAGAAAGACAGTCAGAAAAAAGAGAGAAATACGACAAGACGGCCACAATACGCAAAGGTGCTCTCTTCCACAACACTTGCGTCTTGCGTCCATTAGCAACATCACTTTGTTTATAGGACCGGCTGTGACGCTCCTCGTGGCCCACCAGTGGCGTTTGGCGAAGGCTGCCCCTCATTCTCTTCGAAGTTGCGCCCGGCGGCCTCGGAGGTGGAAATGACCGTGGCCGACAGGCGTCAGGCCTCCGGACATGACCCGACGCCTGCAACAATAAATTAGTACAGAAACGGCGTCATGACGCTCTTTGAACCCTTGGCCTGGTTTTGCTGGTCAGAAAAAAATGCGACCTTCTCCTCACGATCGGTAGTCGTGGGAGTTCCTCATTACTCCAGGTTTTCCCCAAGACCCACCCATTGGCATCCCACCCATGCGGGGAACGCCAGGACGCCAGGGGTCGTGCCGGAACTGGCCCGATCGATGGTCCGGCGCGTTGCTAGGCTATGTTCAGCAGCACAGCACAAGCAGCATCGTGGCGGTCCAGTTGCTGACGGCCACGGTGGACTGTCTTTCCAAGCGCCAGCTCCATCTTTTAAGACGGGCAGGCCGTGCTTGTGTCAGTCTGCGGGTGGCACCTTTTCCACACTTTGCTCCATTGCACACCTGTCCTCCAACACCAATCCGGATCCATAAGACTCTCCATCTTTTCTCTGCGTCGCTATCCTTCAAATATGACGCTCTCCTTGCCGTCGCGAGTCCTGTTGGGCTTGCTACTCGTGGCATCGGGCGCCTGCGCCGCTGTCAGCGACCGCACGCCATTGTCGTACGCACCGATGCCGGTGGACACGTACGTACCTGACAACGCTGCTGGCACGACGACGCTGCTGGACCTGGTGCAGTCACACGCAGACCTGAGCCTGCTTGCCGAGGTTGTGGCTGGGTCAGCGGGCTTTACGCAGGCGTTCAACACGACGCCGGAGTGGTCGTTTACATTTTTAGCGCCGTCGAACAAGGCACTCGCCAACAATACAGGCACCTACTACAGCACGTACGCAGCGCAGCCCAAGGGGAAGTGGTGGCTGGGCAACCTACTGCAACACCATTATGTGCCCGGCTCGGCACTGACGCTGGCTGAGCTTACCGCCGGCAAAGGCGCCGTGCAGCGGCTGCAGACGGGCTCATACTTGTACGTGTCGCTGCAGGCCGAGAATGGTGCGACGCAGGTCGTATTCAACAACGTGTCTGCTGTGTCTACGGGCGACCTAGCCGTGACCAGTGGCGTCGTGCACATCATCGACCACCTGCTGGACCCGGCCGCGCAAATTTTTGAGCCGACGTACCCTAGCATCAGCCAGGCCTTTATTCCAGGCAGTTGCGCCAATACAGCACTGCCGTACTGTTAGGGGAGTGGGCGTGTGATGGCGAGAAGAATTTTTTTTTTTTTTTTGGCAGGGTATTACAACAAAAAACCACATTCATATATGCGCGTAGTAAATAGCGGTGTACATAGTCAAAGTTCTGCGACCTCTTTTTTTTTTAAAATTATTTTACTTTATGAATGTTTGTCCAGTCTCTCCAGCAGGGACGAAATAACGCCTTGGAGTATACTGGTATGGCATGAAGATGAATGTTGGGAATACAAGACAGAGTGTTGAAACATCCTTGATTTATTTTTCTCCCGTGGCACGACTTGAAAACTACCCAACTAGGAACAGAACGCTCGAGCCAAACCCACAAACAGGCCTAGTGCAACCAGACAAACGACATTCACAAACGCCCCAAGCACAGCCCATCTCGCCTGTGGATGGCTTTTTTTTTTCCGGGAAATGCGCCGCCCATCTCTTCCTCGTTCTACACTCCTTCCTCACATATCCGTCACTCTCGGCAATGACCGCTTACGCATCAGTAGCCGACGCGTTGTAGATTGGGAACTGCGAAATGTGCAGCTTGGCGGCCGCAAAGGGGATCAGCTTGAGTTTGATTTTCTCGGAGGTGTCGACTGCGGACGCGTTGACGGCGGGCGGCACGGCTGCAGTGCCGCTGGCGTTGGGCCAGGTTATGGGGTAGGCATCGACGGTGATGGCCACGGGCGGCGCATTGTTTGACCAGATGGGATTGGTCAGGGCGTCGCTGGCCTTGTCGAGGCTCTGGAATGTGATGGTGGATGGGTCTACAGCATAGGACCAGTTGGACGTAGGCAACAGGAAGTGGTCGCGACACTTGGGCACAACATCAAACGCTGCCAGCGGCGTCTCGTTTTCGGTGGAAAAGTTGAGCGGCAGGTGCGACGTCTCCTCGTAGTCGAGCGACAGCGCGTAAACTAGTGGTCCGTGGTAGAATCCGACAGACGGCGCCGACACGCCTGCCTCAGAGGTAACCTCGCGTGTTACAACGTCGTTAGCCATAGGCAGCGTCACGGAGATGGTTGTGGTGCAGGCGGCCACGGTAAAGAGGTGCAGGCCGGTGGTGGCGTCGGGCGTCATTGTCACCGTCGACACGGTCTTGCGGCCGTGCGAGGCAATCGTGGTGATTTGAGCCGTGGCAGCACCGGCCACCCAGCCTGGCACGCGGACGGAGAAGGAAAATGCCGTCTTGGCCACGATGGTGTACTCCAGCACCTCGGAGAAGGGATAGTGGGTGTTGCAGGTGACTAAGGCGTTAGTGTCGGGATGGGCGGAAAGTAACGAAGAACAAGAAGACAAGGAACCTACTAGAAACAGACTTGCCGCCCACCGTCGTGGTCAGTGACGTTGGTGAGAGGAGCACGTGGGCGATTCCGTCGTCTCCGTCCTTAACATATGACGACGCCACAAACTTGGGGTAGCCCTGCGGGTGGTTGACCGTGCAGCAGGGCTGGCGTGGAGTTAGCATGAATTGATAGGCAGGAATGAAAGAAAGAAACTAAAAGAGTAACGGCGTCGACATACGTAGTTGGGCTCGAGCGCATAGGTTAGCGAGTACGCGTTGTCGTTGAAAAACGGGACTGACGACAGTCTCTGGATCCACGGCTGATTGGTCTGTGTCACGTACTGGCGAGACCACCCTGAACACAAGTCAGTATATGATTGGCAAGCGCTTGAAGGGCAGCAACATACAGTCAGGAGCCAACGCCACCGGCAGAGCGTTGAATGCGGCACGCTCGGCGCGGTCAGCGTAATCGTTAACGCCAAAGAGGCGGTAGAGGTATGCATAGGAGAACATGACTTCGACAGCAATGCAGAGCTCAGATCTGAAGACGTCGTCAGTGACAAGGGCGATGATTATGATAACGTAGAGACGCGGGATACGTACCCCCGCTGCGGATCCAGGCCGCCCACAAACTCATCGGCAATAATCGTGCCCGAAAGCGCCGACTGGTACGTGGTAACGAGTCTGACGGCGTTGGCCGTCTGCGTGACCAGGCTCTCGTTGCCCGTCAGGCGGTACAGCACGGCCGGGTAGCGCATGCCCTCAGCCATATTGACGCCGTGCATGAAGCCCGGGGCCGGGTCAGGCGCTGCGCCGGTGGGAAAGACACCGTCAACGAAGAAAGTGGTCCAATCGAAGTTAGCCTTGCGGCTGCCAGCAAACATGAGCGAGATGGTGTCGAGTATGAGCTCCGAGTTATTGCGCGGATAGTTGTCGTAGAGCCACATGAGCGAGACGGGCAACTCCTGCGCGCGCGATGTGCCAAATTCGTAGGGGTCATAAACGTCGCCGAGCGTAGCGTTGTTGATCAGCCCTCTGTAGTTGTCTTTGAGCATAGCATTAGCCAGCACGACGAAGCGGTGCATGGCGTCGACAATACGCTCCGTCTCGGTCGGGTCGGCCTCGGCATATTGCTGGATCGTGTTAGGAGATTTTAAAAAGATGAAAGCAAAAATGAAGTCAGATAAAGCATGAAGGGAAAAGGGGGGACAGGATAGGAAAACCCACCGTCAAGCCGAAAAACAACAGCGCACGCGCCCACAGCCCGCGCGTCTGTGGAGTCGTCTCCGGCCCCAACCACCCGTCCGCCTGCTGTTTATCAAGCACATAGTCCAAGTACTGCTTGGCCTGAGCCTTGAGCCTGGCGTCGTTAAGGCCCCAAGCAAGCGGCACAATACCGTTGAACCAGTATGGTGACGCCTCGTTAAGCGTGCTGTACTCATACGTGCCACCCAGCCACGACGACTCATGCACGAAGCGGTAAAAGTCAAACAGGTTGCCGCCGAGCCCGTCCGCCAACAATTGCATCTGGTCGCGCAGCCAGCCTGTAGGCGTGATGGTGCCTGGTGCATAGTTCTGGAATCGGAACGGTTTGAGTGCTGCAAATGATGCCGTGATTAGCGGTGCACATTCACTTTATCTCATGGTGCTTGGTAGACGCACTTGAATCTACCGCACGGCGCTGGGATGTCTCGGTTGCTGTGAGTGCTGTGCCGACGGCCCCAAGGAAGCACAGAATAAGCCACTGCATTTTCATCACTGTGTCGAGTCGCTGGTGTTTGTATTGGTACAGTGGAAAAGTGATGACAGCCTTGTTTTACATGTTTATATGCTTCTATTGCTTTCCCCGCTTAAACTAGATTTCATTTAAGCCTTTTCTTTTTTTTTCCCCGCACGCCGACCCCGATCGCGCGGTCCATCGTGCGGTCCATGTCCCGGATGACGCCGCCTCAGAGGTCAACTCATAGTCATGCAAGGTGACATCAAATTGTGTCTCCCCGCACAAGCAACTGGAATCCGGGGAAATGGCCAGGTCGTGGGATGTGTTCCTGTACGTTATGTAGGTAAAGGCCTGTTTAGAAGCGGCAACGGTCAATCTGTCGGGATTTAGCCGAGGGACTGGGGAAATAAAAGTGTAGTGATCGACTAACGACGTTGTAATAAGGGGAAAGGTTATTTGAAACAAACTAACTCCGGAAGACACTCCGGCGGTCATGATATTCAGTCGCAGTGAAGTAACAATGAGCGTAATGCAGGGAAATGTTCCTTCACAGCTGATATGAACACGGAGGATACTCCGGAGTTTGTGAGATTTGGACATTGTGTAAATAACAGTCATATTGAGATCTAATGGGTCGGTTTCGTTTCCGGTTCTTTCAATAATCGGTCTAACAAAGTCAAACCACTCAGATCTCCAGATCCTCAAAATATCAGTTTCTGACATTATGCTCCAGGCTGCGATATTCTATCTCTCTGCGCTCTGCTACGGCGCCGGCTCGGCCGCTGCAGCTGCTGTTGCAAAGTCCCATGAACCGGCCACAATCGTTGCATACACTCTGCCGACCGAGGTCACGCGGGACTCAACATTCGACGTCAAAGTTGCTGCCGCGGGCAACGACCACTACACAAATGTTGAAACCTTCATAGCCAACGTTGACAAGGTCAACACGTCCAATGGCGACTCAATCTTCTACACGCCGTCGGTGGCTACCTTCGACTTTGGCGGCGGCAGCGTCGACGTTACCATTACCTTCAACAGCTCGACGCGCATCGACAGCGTTCAGGTGCGGCCGTATTCATATGGCATCGTGGCCACCGTGAACGAGAAAGCCTCGACGATTAAGCTGACGCTTGACGAGCCGCGTAATATTGTCGTACAGGTCAACGAAGACGTGTGGCAGAATGTTTTACACTTATTTTCCAACAACATTGAGACAAACGTGCCGTCGCCCGACGATCCGGATGTACTCTACTTTGCTCCCGGGTACCACACCTCCAGTACTGGCTTCACCAACGTAACGTCGGGACAGACGGTGTACCTAGCCGGCGGAGCCGCAGTATCGACAACGTTCTCCTTTGTCAATGTGACGAACGCGACGATGCGCGGCCGCGGACTAGTATACAGGCCGACCAAAGCGGGCGGCGTGCTGATTGTGTCGTCTGAGGACATCACCATTCAGGACCTGATCTTTGTCAACCCTGACAACGGTTACACACTGACGGCGGGCATGGCATCCGGGGTTACTGTGCGCAATATTCGGACGTTCAGCGACGGCAGCTGGGGCGATGGTATGGACTACTTTTGTAGTAGCAACGTTCTCGTTGATGGCGTGTTCCTGCGTACTTCCGACGATTGCGTGGCGATCTATAACCACCGCTATGACTACTACGGCAACTCGACAAACATCACTGTGCAAAACTCGGCTCTGTGGGCCGACTTGGCGCACCCAGTCGTCATGGGCACGCACGGCAACCCTCTAGACCCAGAGACTATATCCGGGGTGACGCTGCGCAATATCGACGTACTCTTCCACCGCGAGATGCAGCAACTGTACCAAGGCTGCATAGCCCTCAACGCAGGCGACGAGAATCTTATCCGCGACGTGCTGGTTGACGGCTATCGTATCGAGCAAATTGTGTACGGGCAGCTTGTCAACCTGCGCGTCATGAACAACAGCATGTACAACACGGCACCGGGACGTGGTATCCAGAACATTACTATTAAGGACCTCAGCTTCAACGGCTCCGAACCGGATACGTCCATCATTGTTGGCTTTAGCCCCGAGCGCTCCATTAGCGGCGTCATGTTTCAGAACCTCGTCGTCAACGGCACGCATATCTACGATGACATGCCCAAGGCCTCGTGGTATTTAACCTCGGACTACGTCCACGCCTTTGTTAATGAGTTTGTGACCGACTTGGTATTTAATTAGTAGTATATTGAGGGTGGATAGTTGATACGGTTTTATTCAGAGTTTCCCTTTTTTTAAAAAAAATAAACATAATTGTTACTTGCCAACCTCCGCCTAGGCCACTGGCCGTCCGGCATCCCGCACAATTATTATCCCAAAACCCGGCAAGACCGCGGGCGAGAGACAAGAAACAAAAGGATGGCGCCCGATTGCGCTCCTTAGTACCGTCGGCAAAGCCATCGAGGCCATCATGGCCCGCCGACTGGCTGAGACAGCAGAAAAGAACCACATCCTCTCAGAGGGCTAACTGGGAAACCGACGTTACCGGTCGACGGAACTAGTAGCCCGCCTCTTTACTGACGCCGTAAAAGGTACTTGGGATGGCGGCGACATAGTATCTCTCTTTTAACTAGACATTTAAGGTGCCTTCGATAACGTGTATCATAGGTGGCTTACTTATATACTTAATAATCCGGACGGCGGAGTTTACTTTTGACGGAAAGGTAATACAGCTACGGCCCGTTACCGCCTACGTCTTTTAAAGGTCCCCGTTATTACTTATTTTATTTATTCTTTTTACGACGCCATTTTACTAAGCCCTCCACCGTTACCATAAAATTATTACCCTCGGGTTCGTAAACGACATTAACCTTTTAACGAGTAACCGTACGATAAACTTTTATTATTACGTTTTACAGAGATAAGAAGTCGTGCAGGATCAGCGGTAACAATAGTTATAGTGCACTACACATACATTTTCGAGCTGATCAAAAACTGTCTCATTTACAACGTTTTGGACCGACAGTTAGTGTTAGTCCAGGTCGCATCCGGGGTAAAGCGGGGCGTCTCGTGCGTATTGTCAGGAAAACAAATTCCTAGCCCGGTTTTGTTGGGTGTTATTCGGGGACTCGGTGGATTCGCGTTCTTTGACCATTTTCAGCTGCCAAAATGAGGCGTCTCCAACACTCTTGATTTATGGAGAACAATTGCTCGCTATACACCGTAGAAACGCGATTAACCCTTGACGTTCCCAACTCCACAATATTTTCTCAGCTACGACGTACGACGTAATCCGGACGACCTCACACCACAATGGAAGAACGGCAGCCGAAGAAACGGTCCATTGACTTTCTGACGCCCGACCAGCTGCGGCGGAAACGCGAAGGCAACGTGCGGGCACAGCGGGCCCTCCGCGAGAAGCGCAAGGCGGAGATGCAGGCGCTGCAGGACCAGAACCGGGACCTGGAGGCACGGCTGCGGGCAGCCCATACAGCGCTGGCGGCGGCGCAGGAAGCAGCCCGGGCAAGTGCCCTCAACGACGACAACAGCGACAGCCATCTCCCGCTACACGTCGGCGTGGACGCGACAGCCCCAGCTCTCCAGCTGATGCTGGGCAGCGACATGGCGATGCCGTTTGTGCCGTGGGGCGAGAACGAGATCTCGACGATGGATGTCCTCCAAATCATGGACGACAGCAGCGACATGTGGAACACTGTGCCGGCGGGGGATATTCCGGGGGATACGTATACTACCAGAGACAACACCAAGGTTGTGCAGCCCCCCAGCATACCACCTGCTGTGCCGTTCACGACGATCGACACAGACCAGGTGTGGTCGATTATCCCAAAGCATTCCCCGCCTGTCTGTGTGCTCGACGACGCGCTGTTGACGCTGATCCGCCAGCGCCGGCCTAAGGACAACGCCCCGGAATTCCAAACAAACTCGTATCCCTCGGTCCAGTCGCTGCTCAACAGCCCGCGGCACATCGACCCCGACTCGCCCGATTCGACGGGGTCCGCGCCGATCGAAGACCCACGCTGTCCCGTCTCGAGCACCATCGTCCACAACCTGCGGCACATCATGACCGTCCCCGGCCTGCCCGAGCAGATCGCCATGCTCCAGAATGTGTCGGCCATTGTGCGCTGGCTGATCGCGCCGACGCGCGCCAACTACGAGGCCATGCCGCTCTATCTGCGGCCGACCGCCACCCAGCTCGTGGTCCCCCACCCGCCGTAGGTCGACGTCATGCCCTGGGCCGCCGCGCGCGACTGGTTCTGCTCGTCGCCCGCGCTCGCCGGCCTGGCCAACTACAACCTGGTGTCGTCCATCTGCAACGAGACCCTGTCGCTCAACTGGCCCTTTGAGGACGCCGACATCCTGCTGCACTGCTCCAGCTTTGGCGGCCGGAAGTCCAAGGCGGGCGCCGATGAGGTTTTGCTGAACCCCATCTTTGACCGGCACATTAAAGACGCGGCCAACTGGACGGTCGGCGCCAAGATCATCAAAGCGTGAGTGGACTGTGCTTCCGATATGTTGTTGGTTGTGTTGTGGACGGTGAAAGACTGACCAATAGCAGCTTCCCCGAGCTCAACGGAAAGATCAATGTGAAATAGATGGACGTATACAATACTGGGCGTTTTGGTTTTGGTGTAGGGACTGGCCTTTTTATGGTTTTCCTGGTTGGGATTTACTTTGATTTCTTAAGACCGTCAGTAAATCTCATGCTCCACATGGGACATATGACACTTGAGCTGCACAGCATGCATGCATCGTCGATTTATGCAGACGAAAAGTATCATTTAACACAGTCATCGGAGCAAACGTAGAAAACAATATGGGTGGTCAATTTGATGATGGAACTAACAAACGATACATGATTAAACGATCCAAGATTTTCTTTTTTCTTTTTCTTTTCTTTTCGTTTCTTTTTTTTTTTTTTTTTTTGAAACATTATCACAATTGCCCTCAAATCGCGCTCCTTGCCTGTTCGCCCCATCGGTCCATAGGTCAATAGGCAGGCTGCGAGTTGATCCGCTTTAGCATGCCGCCGGTCGAGGGGCGGCGCGGCGGGTGCG
The DNA here is from genome assembly GCA_021396375.1 of Sporothrix mexicana. Classification (NCBI taxonomy): domain Eukaryota; kingdom Fungi; phylum Ascomycota; class Sordariomycetes; order Ophiostomatales; family Ophiostomataceae; genus Sporothrix; species Sporothrix mexicana. The sequence continues at coordinate 159,277 of WNYC01000065.1, read as the reverse complement.
ACACCATGTTGGCGATGCCGGTGCCGGCCCCCGTGTTGGGGCTGCCGTCGGACATGGACGGGTGGCGCGACGTGCCGATGCGGTTGGTGGTGCTGGTGTGGGGGCCGCGGCCGTTCATGACGGCCTCGAGCTTGGCCTTTGCGCGGAGCTGGAGCTTGCTCTGCGGCGGCGAGGGCGGGGCCAGGGCCACAGGGGTGATTGTAGTCGAAGTAATCGACGTTGAAGTCGAAGTCGTAGTCGTGGTCTTGTCCATGATGTCTGTGTGTGATTGTTCAATTTGTGTCGAGGAGAACATCAAGCAGAAAAGACAATGGCGACGAAGCCGACGACGACGGCGACGACGGCGACAAATGACTTCCCCTCACCTTGGGGCAGGTGACCTCTCGGCTAGTGCGGATAGACTTGTGTGCATTTCCATCGTGGTAGATGCAAGTACTGTCCGGCGGTGATGTAGTCGGGGGCGACAAAGAATGACTTCATCGCAAGGTGTGCCAGATGAGGGGTGCTCACACCAAACCAAAAGACCAGGAGGAGAAAAGACAAGACCAAACGTCGATTTTCGATTTTCGGTGTTCGATATTTGGTGATTGATGATTGGTGGTCGACTCCAAGTCCCAACTCCAAAAAGAGGGAGTGGTTGTCGAATTGGTGGAGCGATGTGATTGGTCGAGACCAACGTCGACGAACAACGCAAGTGCCGGTGTAAGTCGACTTGCATAAGCCCTCAAGGTCAGTCTGTTAGACCCTGATATTTGCCAGCACTAAGCGCGGGAGTGTGTGTTTGCTAGGTTTTGACTTCGAATTTTTCATTTTTCATTTTGGCTTTTTGGCCTTGCGGCCAAATTCAAAAATCAAAAATTTAAATTCAAAGTTGCACGAGTCGCTCACTCGTTCGCCGCCCAGTACTCCCGCTGCAGCTGCTGGATGTAGGCGACCATGCGCCCAGAGAACAGCGGGTTCTCGACGCTGGTGAGGCGCGGCGGCTGGGTCTCCAGGACGTGGTTCATGTACTCGTCGACCATGTCCTCCTCGGACATGCCACACGCGCGGGCGGCCCACTGCAGCCGCGAGGGCGTCAGCGACACAACAGACGACGCAGTGGACATGGCCGACATGATCGACCGGCCAGTCTGGACGCGCTGCAGGGGCGTGTTGTCGTCGTTGTCGTTGTCACGCACAAGGCTGGCGGGAGTAAAGAGCTCGCGCACAGGCTGGGGCTTCTCGGCAGCAGGCTTGCCCACGAGAGAGCGCAGCTTGTTGGCTGTGGCGTGCATCTTTGCCTTGAGCGACTTCTTGGCAGCGCTCATGCGCTTGTGCAGGTGGTCACAGATGCGGCAGCGACGATGCAAGATGGTGTCGGGCAGGTCGTCCTCATTGACGAGGCCGACGATCTCCTCGAGGGAGAGGTCGTAGTAGGAGACTCGGAAGCAGCTCATCTTGGCGGTAGGAGGTGCAGAACAGACGAAGAAGAATTAAAAGTAGAGTGGAAGTGGAAATAGAAGTGGAAGTTGAGTTGGAAGTTGGAAGAGATGGTGGGATAATGAGATGATGATGTTGAAACTTGTTCAGGTTGCTTTGATCAAGAAAAACTTGGAGCAGAGCACACGAAAAAGTTTGTGTATGAGGAAGAAAGAGAAACGAAGAGCAGTATCAAATCATGGGCAGGAGTGCGCATATTTGTAGGCATTTGCTCACTTCTACGGACAACTAGACGGAGGACACTATGATGCAGAGATTCCGTCACGTTCATGGGCTTATTCACGAGGTTACAAGATGAAGCCCAAGTCGGGGCTATAAAAGGAGGCTACGGAGAAAGGCGGACGATGTACTGACATACATTGTATCTTTATTGTTTACTTCGTGGAAAACCTAGTGGCGCTAGCCAATCAGAGGGGGGTCCCTTATTCACGATTACACCAGTTTAGCCTCGCCTCCCTAAATAGGCGTACAGTGCTTTGATATTTGGTTACGGTACGGTCGTCTAACAGTGATGATGACGCCTGCTCTCTCTCAAAGTAAAATCTGTCCTCAAGCTTGTCCGAGGCATCATTGGGGTATTAATATGTCGGCCACCCTCTCGTCATGGATATCATTTTTGAGTTTCAAACTTTCTCGATTCACATATTCTTTCCCGGCCTAAAAAATTCAAAATCAAACCAGACCAACTTACTACGCCCAGTACCGAAACACCTTTGGCCCAGCATGCTCGGAATCCCACAATGCACATGCTCTCTTCTCTGTACCCAAGGCTAAGTCGACAGAGCCACCCTCCACCCCTTGGCCCCCCTCTCTCGTTTAGGTCCTCCCCGCACCAATCTGTACTCCATTACTAACGTTGACGACAGGTGGCCTAGATTCTCTCGCTTCCATTTCTTTCTGTTTCTCCTCCTCTTTCTCCTTGTCCTTCTCCTTCTGGCGCTCCTCCTCGGCCATTCTGGCCCACAGCCGCTGCAGGTGCGCAGAGTAGTACCGCGCCGCCGCGTACATTTGGCCGACAACGGCCAGCAGGCGCAGCACTTGTGTGCGTTGGCGCGGATAGCGTGAGCGTGCGCCTGCGATCCTGAGTGGGAACAGCAGCAAAATGGGGGCAATGTTGGTGTTGGCGAGCGCGGGCGCTGCATAGCGGAGAATGGTGTCGACGTGGACTTGGAGCTGGTCGACGGTCAGCGTGGGCGGCTGCTGGCGGATGGCGTGCCACTGGTCCATTTCGTAGTCGAAGATGCCGGACAAGTAGGCGTTGGCAGCGGCACAAAAGACGTGGGCGAGCAGCAGGCTTGGGTCGGTCGTCAGCGGGCAGGCCAGCGGTGGTGATGGAGAGGAAGACGGGGGGAAGGGCGTTGTGGTCGAAGACGGGGGTGTTTTGAAAGAATATGTCGAGAAGGATGGAGTTGTTGGGGGTTGTTCCAAGTTGGCGCTGGCAAAACACGGAGACGCGGCAGATGTGTCTGGCGATGACGACATTCTCCCAAGGAAAGCCGCGTCGTCGCTGTACGTGGCCGACCATCGCTCCAGCGCTTTTCGGAGAGAGACCGCCCGACTCGATATCGACGTCCCTTGCAGCAAGATGTCGTTGTCTGTCAACACGCCGTCCCGACACTGCGCCAGGAACCCTCGAATCCGGAACCGCAGCTTGGTGCATTGTGCGACCACATCCAACAACGAATCGAGCGGATGCCACCCTCGCTGGTTGTTCTTGTCGCCGTCGTCCCGCATAGCATTCATCACATTGTCCGCCGCCCCGTCCACCCACATTTCCTCCAGCAGGTTGGTCCACTCCGGATCCGTCAGAAACGTCGCATCCGAGCAAATCACGGCCCGGAACACCTCAAACACGCGCGCCTGCAGGAAAAAGGTCCGCGCCCGCCCGCGGCGGCAACAGGCGGCACCGCTCGCCCGCAAAGCCCGCCCCGTCCCGTGGACCATGTGCAGCCGCCAGCCGTCGCTGGGCGGGCACTCGTTCATGAGCTCGTAGAACCCCAGCAGCAGGGTGGTCCACAGGATGGCGTCCCGCAGGTCCTCGCCGGACAGAACGTTGCCCGGTGCGGCGGCCAGTGTCCGCGACAGCCCCGACACGGACGCGGCGTAGTACTCGAGCGCGGCGCGGCGGCGGCCGGTCGGTCTGATGAAGCTGGGGTTGGGGCCGAGGCGGAGACAAGGGGTATTGGCAGAATGGCCGACGTCCACCACACCGTCCGGCCCGTCGCGGGAGCCCATGTTGGCGGCGTGCATGGCGCCGATGGCCAGCATGGCGTCTCTCAGATACGTGGCGGCACCGACGCGGCTCAGATGCTGGAGGTCGTTCTGCACGGCGGCGGCTTTCCCGGTGAAGTCGTTGCGGCTGACAAATGCGTAAAAGTGGCGCAGGTAGTAGTCGGACGGGTCGGTCGAGGGTGTTGTCAGACGGAAGATGGACGTTGACGGCGGTTGTTGTCTGGTCGGCCGTCCCCCCGTCAGTTGGCGACCGTACGACGACTCGACGATAATGGGAGCTGCCACGTTTCGGGGCGCCGGATAGGTGCAGGCCATGCCGCGGCGAGTGCATGCCGTGCAGGGCTGTTGTGACGAGCACTTGGGGAGGGGGGGGGTTAGACAACGCAAATGGCGAATGGACACATGGGCAGGGCACGGAAGAAGAGGGACCAACTTTGAGATGGCTAGCGGCGCACGCCACACACCGTGAGCACTTCTTGCGCCCGTCGTAGGGGCCCAGCTGCATGTCGACGAAATTGAGGGGCTGTCGTGAAAGGAAGTCGTGAGTTGGTACGGGACAGAAGAAGCTCCGCAACGCTTGATCGAGAAAGTTGGAAAATGGGGAGACGTCCGGCAGTGGGAAAGAGCAAAAGACAAAACGAAAGAAGACGGCAGGACGAAACAAGACTAAACAAGACAAAGGGCGGGATCAGGAGCATTGCGTATGCAAGCCACCTGCCGCTTCAGTCTGAACTCTGGTCTGGAGTCCTCGTCTGCCGATTACCGGGCAGAGATGCACGATCTAAGCCCAAAAGAGTAGAGTCTGACCGAGTGGAACGTGGGATGTGGGATGGTGGGGACTTTATTTTGGGGGAGGTTCGTGATTTGGTTTTTATCAATCTTATCTCGCATAGGATCTAGCATCTGAGGGGGAGACGACAGACATAAAATGCAAGTGCTAGTGTGGCCTGATCCGTTTCGACTGATGTGTCCCTCCGATGCAAGCCCCTTCACGACAATTTCTTGCTATCCACTTTCCATTTCCTTGTCCCGGCAGCCACCATCATGGCAGAGATCACTGCATACACCAGAAAGATAAACAATCCGCTCGTTTCGATGGCCAGGTACAGCGTGCTGCGATAACGCAAGAGCGTGTGCATCGTCACAGTCGAAAAGAAGATGGAGAGAAGGACGCCAGGCTGCCGCACAGGCTTGGCAACGCTTCTCCCGACCAGCGGCACCAGTCCTTTCCAGGAGTACACTACTAATTGCGCCCAGCCTAAGAGGAGGGCCCAAAACGTTGTCGAAATATTGCCGCCAAACACAATCGTAACCAGAGACTGGCATCCACCCTTGCCCGGTCCTGTCAGCATCGTCCAGACGGCGTACCCGATCGCCAGCGTGGCCGACGACTGCGCCACGGCATACTCGATGCACGAAAAGAGCCAGACAAGAAAGAGAGTGGCGGCGACATCTTTTGTTCGGCGAACAAGTGTTCTCGCAACAGCCTTGGCTCGGGGCGTTGACGTCACGCTACGAGGGATCGCTTGACGCAACGTGGCGTCGTCTGCAGTGACAACAAGTGCTGTGGCTCCGCCAGCGACAAGATCCCAAAGCAGTTTGAGAGCAACGGCTTGCAAGTGCCGCCCGCCTCTCGCAGCCTTGACGACGTCCTCGAGAAACACGTCCGGCCGGGCGAGCAGCAGCCGCCAGTCGTCGTCGGGCGTGGGCAAGAGGAAGAAGCCGGCGGACGGTTGGCCGAACCAGAGTGTGCGCCGGGCGTGGTTGAAGACGGCGGCGGCCACAAAGTAAGGCATGGCGGATCTGGCAGTCTTTCCACGGAAAACAGACCCTCCAAGGCCGGCCCAGGCGTGAAGAGCCACACCGTCTTTCGCTGTCAAGACGCACTCTACAAGCCTGCTGGCTGCGTTTTCAGGAGTGTGCTGTGAGATAAAGCCGCGGATGTGGTGTCCCACGGTGTTGCTAAAAGGGTGTGCGCCAGGCCCCGTGAAGACAATGGCTGGTACTGTGAAAAAGGAAGACGGCTGTGCTGTTGGTTGTGAGGTATTGGCGTCCAGGCTTGATGCTGGCGGTGCAGGGCCTTGTGCGTTGTGTGCATCATCCTCTGCAGCCGAGCCCTCTTTCCGCGTTCGTCGTCGTATTGATTCCGGCATGATGTATTTGTGGCCGCATAATATACACCGTTTCTCTGAAGGCTCAACAAAGCTGAAAAGAAGAGTATGCGTTTAGTTGTGACGATCCAAGGAGATCCAAGGACGGGACGCAAAACGGCCACGTTCCGCAGCCGCATTCTCGCTACGCCGGCAATGCTCGGCTCTCATTGGCCAGTTCGACTTCAATACTTGCATTTCAACGCGACACAGACAGATGCATTCGAATTTCAAACCATAGTATGTACGTCGCACTTCACGTTCCGGATACAATTGTGTGGGCAGGCTCCAGATTCAATATCAATGGGTATTGTACATGGTTTGTATTGTTGTGCAAGTGGCGACAGAGCCCAATTATTCTCCGTCTAGTTCAATTTTGTCCCAGTGTTCCTAAATAACAGCAGAATGGCAATCTTTGTCAAGAAGCGCGACGAACAACTACCAGTTTCCCATAAACACCCTATCCCTGGAGCGATCCCTTGTTTGGGTTTTGGTTATAGCCGAAATGTTCTCAAGAAATTTGCAGAAAAACGAAGAATACGCCATGAACCGATAACTAATGACGACAGAAACCAGAAAACAGATCCAGCACAGCAAAGAAAAACACCGTGGGCCAGAATGCAAAAGTGCTGACAAGAAAAAAGAGAGGCAACAAAAACAAAGATCCTTCCAGTCCGAGGGCAATATAAAGAAGAAAAAAAAAGAAAAACGCAAAATCCCGAATGGCGGACTGGTACCGCCAAAAAAAAACAGAAAGAAATGAAGACGATAAAAGACACAAGGGTGGCCGCTTCACCGTCCCCAGAAGGTGTGCCACCGAGATTTCCCTTCGCTGCCGACATCGAACCAGTCCACCTTGGGGTCGCTGGCCGGACTCCCACGACCACCACTGCTGCCCGAAGAGCTCACGTTGCGAGACCACTAGCCCGCCCGATTGCGCAAGCCCGTCACGCGTCCCAGCCACTTCTTGCGGACCTCCTGCTGGAGAGGCGGTGCAGGCGGTGCAGCGGTCGACGCGGGGGCTGTCTCTTGTGGTGCAGAAGCGGCCACAGGTGCAGGCGCGTCCTTGGCCTCAATGTCGACCGCATCCTCAGTTCCCCTTGTGGGGCGAGGGTTGCGCAGGATCGGCGGTGGCGTCGCGCTCACATTGTTGCCGGCGTCGTCATCCAAGTCGGTGCGGCGGACACGCGACGGCATGCCAATAGCGGGTGCCGAAGTCTTCTCCTCGGCTGTGGTGGCGGCAGCGCCTGCAGCAGCTGTCGAAGGGACAGTCGCCGATGTCGTCAGAGCATTGTTGGCTGCCGAGTTAGGCTCGTGCGAGCCAGACCGCCGGAACAAGCTCATCACGCGACTGCGGGTGGCGTTGTTGTTTGAGCCCGAGGCCGGCGGGTAGTGCCGCTGCTTGGGCAGAGTCGCCTGTTCCTGCTGAGCAGGAGCAGCGGCGGGTGTCGGTGGTTGCGACTGGGTCAGGCTGTCGTGTCTGGATTCGTCCTTGCCGGCGTTGGTTGCGGGGCGCGTGGGCGATCTGCGGCTTTTGTTGTTAACAAGGCTCGGTGTGCCCAGCGATGGCGTGCCAGGTGCTGTGCCGTGACGCGATCCACTGCGCGAACCATGTGTAGAACCGGTGTGGGCGTGCAGACTGGAGCGACGGTGAGGAGGTGGCGGCGGGCCCGAGGGAATGCCGTTCATGCCATACGGAAGCGGCGACGCCAACAAGCCGCTGGAGCCAAAGAGGCCCGCAGCTGGAGACGGCAGAGAAGCACCAAGAGCATCCAAAGTCTGCGCCAGCGGTGCCGAGCCCTGGTAGCCCTGGCCGCTCAGCGAGCCAAACATGGCCGTTGTGGCCCATCCATTCGAGGTCGTCGGGAAGCTGAAGAGGTCGGGCGACACGCGACCACCACGCCGGCTACGGCTCTTGGAGGGTGCGGGCGCTTGGCCAGTCGGACGCAGGCTCTCGCGCAACCAGTAATCGTGCAGAGACGCCGAGTCGTTGCCGTCAATGTCCATATCATCGTCGGAACTGTCCGAGTCGCCCCAGACACTGCCGCGGCCGTGGTGCGAAATGGTTGTCTCGTCGGCCGACCGGGGGCGGGGCGGGATGTGCAGCTGGTTATCAAAGTAGCTGCTGCGGCCGCCAATTTCTTGGCGGCGGCTGTTGAATGCGGACGTCGACGGTGGATGCATAGCGGGGATGCTGTCGACGAAGGACTCGAGGGTCGATCTGTGCTTCTCGCCGCTGCTAGAACGCGAGGTGTTGGCCTCCGAGATGGTCAGATAGCTGCGCTCGTTGGCAGCGGCACTCTCCTTGTCCTGGAGGCAAAGGGTGTCGTTGGAGTTCTTGTACCGGCGGAGCGTAGAGGTCGAGATGGTGTCGGGTGTGGGCGGGAGGTTGTGAGGTTCGCGTGAGAATGGCGCATCGGTGCGCACTCTGCGCAGGGCGTCCTTCTTCTCCTGCCGGGCATACGACTTGCCAATCTCATGCTCGCGGAGGTGGCGGGCCAGTGACTCGATATCACCGCGGCCATGGCCATGCTGGCTAGCCGGACGAGACGCGTCGTTCATGGCCTGGAGTGACATCTCCATCTTCTCCAGCTGGCGAAGTGGCGAGTTGGTACCGAGGAAGTCTGTTAGTGCGTTGAAGGCGGCGGCGTTCTGGTTAGCGCTCAAGTGGGGATTGCGGTTGCTCGAAGACGACCGCTTCTTAGTCGGTGTCGACGAGGACGGGGTATGTGATGATGATTTCCCGTTCGTGGTGGGAGGTGCTTGTGTGGTCGAAGCAAGAGCGTGGGCCACGACAGCAGCAGCGGATCCGTTCGACTCCTCGACGTTCAACCTGGCGTCGGGCATGTTGCGAGGGATATCCGGGACGCAAGCCACAGGCGACATGGGCCGTGGCTCGGCCGGTGCCGAAGTAATGTGTGTGGGAACCTCGCGCTTCTTGCCGTATATGCTGAGGAACGAGCTCTCGCTCAAAACACTAAGGCTGGGACTTGCTATGCGGTCAATGTCGAGGTCCTCCGACATGCGAGGCAGGCTGGCGAGACTGCCAACACGAGTGCCGAGATACACGTTACGCAGATTCTCGGTAAGTTCGCTGTGGACAGACACGAAACTGGGCATGCGATTGATGGTGCGAACGTCGTCAGCCTTGCTCTTTGCCTTTGGTGTGTCGTCGAACGATGTGACAGATTCGGTGGCCTGGCTGCCAGTCGTTTCGTGGAGCGCATTCGACAGGGCACTCCGTAGTCGGGCGTCGGTTGCGAAGAACTGTTCCTTCTCGGCCTGCCGTTGCATCATCTCGCGTTCCTGGAAAAGCTCTTCGAGACGAGCCTCCAGAGAGACAATCATAGCGACAGCTTCTTCGACAGCCTTGTCGCGCATCTCAAGTTCAACCATGAGCTTGTCGTTGATCTCCTCCAACTCTTGCTTCTCGGTCTCCAGGCTTTCGCATCGTTCTTCGAGGGATGTCTGCTTTTCGCGGCGGTGGTACAGTTCGAGCTTTAGGTCAAAGTTTTGTTTGTGAAGGTTCGTAAGAGTCTGTGTGTGTTAGTGGGTCGAATGAGAAGGCGTATCACCAATCAAGACATAGTGACATATGCTTACCTGTTCCATCTCTTTCAGACCAACGCCGGCCTTCTTCTTACCGCCATCAAGATGTCCTGCGCTAGACTTGGGCCGGCTGATGTCAAATGGCGCGCGGGCTGGTGAGGCTGCCGCACGAAGGTCTGCTGTTGAGCCCATCTTATCGTTGCTGAGGCGGCTTGAGCTGCGTTCACTTTCGACTTTGCGTTCCTTGAGGAGCTTCTCTTGGAGATAGCTTGATGTTGCTGTGAGAGATGGCTTGGAGTCGCTCGACTTGAGTTCGGATGTGGAGTCGTTGTTCAGAGACCGGAACCTTGAAGAGTCGGTGCTGGTGCTGGGAGCTGGCGATGCTCTTTTGTTTGCGCCGTTCTGGAAGCGGTGGACTAGGTGAGAAGAGGGTTGTTGTGATGAGGAGGAGGAGGAGGACGTTTGTTGTTGGAACAATGGCGGCTGTGGTGATGGTGTCAGGTTCGACATTGAGCGGTCCGCAATGATATTTGCCGACATGCGAGAGTCTGAAGCGGCGCCGGTGCTCGAGCGAGACGAGGCGCGGGTATATGAAGGGCGACGAGGCTGGTGGTGGTCCAGCGTGCTTGTGCTGGGGAAGTTTGTAGAAATAGGAGTCTCCATCATGGCGGCAAGTGGCGACGAAGAAGATGTAAACGAAAGGGGGGCGGCCCTGAAAGGGGTTGCAGTGGGAGGCAAAGAATCTATCTTGGACCTCTAGACCAGCCCAGCTGGAGGAATATGGAGAACGTCTGTGAGAGAAAGAGAGAGATGGATGAGACGAGGGGTGTGTGGGTTGCCCGTTCTGCAAGCCCGTTCGTCCAAAGTAAAGATAAAACAGGACGTTATCGAATATCAAAGGAGGTTTTGACGCAGTCGTCAAAAGGCAGCTGGACGCTGCTGATGCCTGATAGGATCCTGGCCTAGGTGTGTATGTATTATGTATATGCAGTCAAGCGGGACACGGCAGGCGGTGAAAGGAGGTTATGTCGCGTAAGTTTTACTGCAAGTCGAGTCAGAAAACAATGTCTCAAAAACGAGAGAAATAATACAAAACGCAAGATCATAGGCGGGAGAAAGAAAGAAAAGGGGGGTAAAAGAAAACAAAAAGAAAGAGAAAGGAGAAAGCCAAAAAAGAGTGGGCAAAAGGCAGGGCGAGAAAGAAGAAAAGAGAGACTAACAAGATCCAATCCAGTAGTATTACCGGGCTCCTTCAAGACAGGGCTACCTGGAAGACGGCAGCTGCATGGAAAGGGAGACGATAGACGGGTAAGAAAGACAAGGAGCCGGGATCTTCACCGTGGTGTGTGAGAGCCAGAAGGATGTGCTCTGCAGATGGATGGTCGAAGACGTCGAGAGACAAAATTGTCGAGAGTGTGTGAGCCAAGGAAGGAGGCAAAAAATCCTCTTGTCGCTGAGAAGAAAGTCAAGAAGAAATTGAGAAAAAGAAATCGAGACAACCAAGACTGAAAGTCGTCAGGATTGGAGACCGCGTCGGAGAGCACCGACTCGTTTCGCTGCACGAGCAGGGTCAAACTTTAGCGCTATTATTATTGATTCTGGAGAGCGGAAGGAGTGCCGGCGTTGGTAACTGCAAAGATGGGGGGCGCAGCCAGGGGTCGGGAGAGCTAACGAGGATGAGGACCTGTTGCGACGGTGTTGGTGTGGGTGGTGTGGATGCGAAGGGTGTGAGGGAAAACGGGGAGCAAAGAGCAAAACGGCGAGAGCCAGGTGAGTGAGCGTCTTTTGTCAGGCACCTCCCAGGCCAGTCAAAGTCACCAGTGAGGTCACGACGGCTATTCGACATGCGACGATGCTGTTCAATGTCCTCGTGGGGTGTGATCGTGAACAGTGGTCCGGGGCGCGTGCGCCTGGTACCCTTTGATGCAACGAGGAAACAGAGTGTGGCTCGGTTCGAAGGGTCGATAACGGTCGCTGAGATAACAGATACTCGTCTTCTCACAGTAATGTCTTTGGTTCCAACGGCGTAGTGGATGTAGTGGTCCTTTGTTTGGTGATGTGATATGATGCGACGTGATGACAATGATATATCAAAGCTTCGTACAAACAAATAATGAAAAATAGAGCACCGTGCAGTACAAATATGACATTCACCTTGTCGCTTGCACTGTTTGCTGTCGTGATGTTTTGTAGCATTGATGCGCCAGGCAACGCATTCCTTGCAAGGTGAGAATGGGGGCAGATTCGTCAAGGAAACAAAACGCTGGAAAGGCCAGGCCCCAAAGCTGTAAGGCTTCTCTGCAAGATGGCTCGGGCACGAATAGGACCTGGGTTTGACTGGCCAGATCCGAGTCAGGATGCACCCTGTCTCGTTGGCTCGTTTCTTGTCTGTCGTTCCCTGTCTTTTTGGCTGTCTTTTTTTCTTTTGTCGTCTTTTTGCCTCTTTTGTCGCTTCTTCTCCAATTGTCTCACTCTTGGTGGTCCGGGGGACCAGGGATCCTGCAGCAGGTAAGACCAGGTCGAGACAGACGGAGGATCGGTGGATGGCGGTCGTTGAAGTGAATAGGGAGCGATTTGCAGTGCAGGTGGAGAGAAAAAGAAGAAACGGTCCAAGAAACGACTCGACAACGCGAGGGGTAGATTTGAGGATCAAAGAAGCAAAAAAGGAGAGAACCAGAGAAACTACTGTGAGGAAAGTGAGCAAGTGATCAAAGGAAAGAGTGAAATCGTTCCTGCTGGTTTGGTCTGCGACGCGACCGCCATCACAAAACTGAGACACGCTTTCTTGGAGCTTGCGAGGGAAGGAGCGGCCGGCAAGGCAATTTCCTGGCTATGACGGGAGCTCCCACGCCCGATTTCTTCTACGCGTTCCCCTTTTCAGTACGTCGCTCTTTCCTCGACTTTTGCTGTCTCCGTTCTTTTCTCTGTTTGTGCAAACGGCCAAGAGTTGGCCTCATTCTGTTTGCAAGAAAAACGTCAGTGACTCCAGCGGGCTTTCCTTTTCTTGATTCCTTTTCTCCTTTTCCTTCCAAATACTCGTATTTCTTGTTCTCTTTTCGCCCTTGGAGAATGGGAGTTGGATGTGCAGGAGAACAAGGCGCTAGCAAGGCCGCTAGGCAAGGGGAGACATCCCGGCGCACTGGGGCAGGAGCGACCTTGCCGGGCCTGGGTGCGCCCGCTTCGTGTTAGCATCCGCCGTTGGGCTGTTTTAGCGCGTCTTCTTGCAGAGACTGGCCCTCTTACTTTTGCTCTCTTTTTTTTTTTTTTTTTACTTTTTTGCGGGCAGACATGAGGCGCAAAAAAGTGCAAAAGCGCGTTGCATCGTGTTGCCTCCTTTTCGCGTCTCGATACAATAGTTATCCCGCCTTAGGCGGCGCGCTCGGAGGGGCTCTCCAAGCCGCCTATCACCATCTTGCCCGCCAAATTTCACTTCTCGGCATGCCATTGCAGAATTACACATTCTTGCATATCTTGGTGCCCAATACAATACCTGCCCATTCCTTTGCTCCTCCGCCCGCACGCTATCTTCGGTTCTTCTATCGCTGCCCATCGTCCTTTTCAGAAGCCAGAAGTTGAAGAAATAAGTCGGGCTTTCTTTATCGGAAAGGTCCTCGGCTGCCGGCTGTCTTGTTTCAGGCCCCTGCTGTTAAGAGAAAGAAAGCACTGAAATACGGAAAAGACAGTCGCAATGAATGAAAACCCAGACCCAGAGACAGGAAGCGACCAAGACATGGGGCCACAGGGGAGCCTGGGCCACTTGCCTCCGTTCCAATCCTACGGTAGAGCTAGGACGGAAATGTAAAAAGATGTAATTACGTCGTAGAAAACTGAAAAAACGAGGATGACGGAGACGGTGGTATCCTCTCGCTCTCTCGCAGACAGGCACACTTTGTTTCTTTATTCCTCTGCTCCCCTGGTCCGTTTGGCCAGGCCTGTCCATCTGGCATCCGTTGAAAGTGCCAAGTGCCCCTTATGCCCCCTGTCTTGCGCACTTTTTGACAGTGCCGTTTCTTTAATGTCGTACAAAAAGGGGATATCCTTGCAAGAAACAGGGACAGAGCAAGACGGCCCCGGCCTTGGTCCAGTGCAAAGGCCCGGCTGCCGCTTGTGGGCCAAAGTGGAAGAAAGATTCTCAAGGAGACGGAGTGCAAAAGAGAGCAAAATTACAAGGAAAACGGGGCGAAGAGAAGAAACTGAAATCAACAGGGGCCTGAAAAGAAACAAAAAAAATAGGGGGGCTGGTGCCACCACAGTTTTTCGACAAGGGACTTGAGAAAACAGACGGTGATTGGCTGATTGTCTCCAATCTGGCCGGGGTTGAGATTACGGCTGCAACTCTATTGACTTTCTTTTTCAAATTTCCAAACCTTTTGAGACTTGACGTCGTCCACTGAAGCCTTTTGAGCTCTTCTTCCTTTTTCCTGACTCCGCCAGTTCTCAGGTCCCGTTCCGTTTAATTAGAAACGCGAAAATCGTACACTCTTTTCGCGATGGCGTCGCACAAAAGCGCGTCGGAGAAGGACAGAGTTTAATGGAAATGCGACGCTACGGGAATTGGCGTGTGTCCGAATAGAGTGACAAGAGTGACGACGAGGGTGACAATGTGGCAAAGGACGGAGGGGTGGGCATGATTTGAATTTGTGTTGTCGTCGACTCCGTACACTGTGTTTGGCCAGAGGAAGACGAGGAAATGAGAATAAAGAAACAATCTTCTCGGGGAAAATGAACGGCGTCCCGTGGTCCACTTCCACTTGTTTTACCTTGCTGCATTTCTGCAGCATTGCTCCCTCGTTCGTACGGAGTATCATGGACGAAGGACAGAACACAGGGCACAGAGGATAAAAGACGGCGTACAAATCAATTTGGCGAAATAAATCATTGGAAAGGTAAGATGCTCGGGCTTGTCATCCCGCCAATACTCCTGTGCGTCAAAATTGCCTCTTTGGGCATGCAGCCAGCCGCATCTGCACTAAAAACTGCAGACTGCCTGTCGCTGTCGTAAACTGTGGTTCAAGAAAACCTGGGTGCAAGGCAGGCCTGCCTATTGATCTCTACCGTCTCCCGTCTGCCATTCCCCGGTTCGTCTTGCCCCGGGCAAAAATAATCCATTGGTCATAGTTCCTGTCCACAGCATTGCTTGCACGGCAGGCCTGGGAGAAGGGCAAAAGAAACCACAACCACAAGCACAGGCTCTAAAACGCCCATAACGTAGGCAAGGATTCAAGTCACAAAAACGGCAAAAATCATTGGCTGTCGACCGACAAGTGGCTGGTGTAGCCATATGAAAGTCGGATTTTGTGGCTTGTTTGCCCCAATTGGGAGTTACCGAGAAAACTCTGGACGCTGAGAGCCTCTCCCTTACATCGAGAGAACCAGTAACTCATAAGCTGGTCACCAACCAACGGATATTGCAAGATCGCCGGATGATACCTCATGAGGATCACAAAAAACGTCACAACTTCTGGCAAGGGAAGCATGGTCAGCCAGACATCTTGTGCCGATGCTTCACAGGCAAGATGCCCTCAGTTTTGTGCCTTTTTGTGCCACATGTAAAAGATATCTGCGCAACTACAGGAACGAGCCGAAAAGTGGCGGTCAAGATGCACAAGTACGCCTCCAACAAATACCCCTACCTCTGCCAGCTGCATCCCAAATGCAAGGAGAAGAAGAGCAACGAGAAATACCATGTTTCTCTCTGTTTTCTCGGCCATTTGTTTTTCTAGATTCTTACCAAAACATGGCATCCCCACATCAATGCGTGTAGTTGCATGTTCAAAGCAGGAAACTGGAGTCAAACAGCAAGCAAGGTGGGCGTTCTGGAGCGCCATTGGCCAACTAAATGTTTCTTTCTTGCTTCCATTTTGTTTCCCTTTCCAGCCTTCTCGTCCCTCTTTCCACTTATATTTTTCTTCTTCTGCTGTGTGTTTTAGTACTGTAAAACTCTTTGTGTCCCTTGCATCTCGCCTGTGCAGGTCTCACCATCCTGTATTTTGTGCTTCTGGCTCTGGTGGACGGAAGCACAAACGGAGAGCCCATTGGGCAGTACATCCTTGCAGGTCCTACGCCTCTCCTAGCCACCGCAGGAAAAGGAAGGTGAAGAATCAACAAAGCAATGAGAAAGACGAAGAGAAGGATTGAGAGCTGAAAGGCGGGAGGGAAGGGGTGTAAGGAACGGCTGAGAGGTGCATAACAAAATGAACTGCTGCAGGGGAAGCGAAAAGAAGGAAGCAAATATCAGCAAGAGCAAACAGCACAATGCAACAAGCAAAACGCCAAACGCAAACACCACGGACGAACACGCAAACTCACGAGGAGACGGCATGGAAACTACGTAGAATAAACCGTGATCGTCAAAAGCTAGAGTGTTTGAAAAAGACTCACCTGGCCGGTCCTTGCCCTTTCCCAGACTGGGGCAATGCACCTGGTCCAAGCCAACGGGAACATGCACCGGCCGCGTGCCGACCGGTATGCATGCACTTTAAGATGAACGGTGACAAAGAGCAACGATGAAAGAGGGGCGAGCGATCGTACAGAGGAGACTTGCACAGAAGAAGTAATGAAAAATGTAGGCACGCGGCGCAAAAGTCGAACCAAGGATGGAGAAGGAAACGCGCAAAAAAGAATGGAGGAAACGGCCGGCCACTTGATCGATGAGCATGTACATGTATGGCGCACGACGCACAGTGAATTCTGGTGCAGGATGCAGTGCACGGAGGTGTGGGCAGCAGGTGAACAGGGAACAAGAGATGCTGTGGAACCAGGCCAGGCCGCGCGCAAAGGACCTCAGAGGAGGCATGCGTAGCGATTAAGTTTGCAGGTTGCAGATGCCATTTAGACCAGCCGGGGGCAAAACTGGGTTGATCGGATTGTGTGTGATAGAGTTGGTTGAACGGTCAGGCCTTTATTGACAATCCAGTGGTTGACATCAATTGGGGCGTTTAGAATCGTCAATAAATACGACTCTCCATCGACAGAGCCAATATTTGTTGCGGTCCTCAGTGCCATGATTAACAACGGTGCGAACGGGCCAGTTCAAAGAAACGGGGAGAATAAAGAGAGCGGCGCAGAATCCTTCGTCCCATGGATACAAACATCGCGACCAGATCAGCCAAGCAGTGGTTGTCCGGCAGTGTTTGCATCATTTACCCCTCATGCCATCTTTGGTGGGAGGCGGGTATATCTTGTCAACACAACAGACTCTGTATATTTTCATATTGTTGTAGACACACATGTCAGAAAGTACACCATGGATTGTGCATCTTTCAAGTGTGCGCTGGCATGCATGCATCAGAAACGTGGCAAGGTGTATCCTGCTGTGCGATGAACAAATCGTGGTGACCATGACGAGCATGATAACAACAACGGTGTGACAGGTGTGGCAACATGATTATTCAATCGAGTAAGTGAAAGTCAAAATATTCGCAACGTATTTGGAGTTTCAATGCTTTTCAGCTGGTATATTAAGATTTTACTTTCGTTAGATATATGCAAATTATTTTCTTCAAAAAAGTACTAAATAATTTCAGACAAACAATTATCAAAGAAAAAAAATGAAAATGAAAATAAAAATAAAAATAAAAAAGTATACGGTAAAGATTCATACAACTTGTAAATAAAATTATAAACTCAATAGATACATTATTAAATTGTGAGACGAGACATAAAAGCCGTAAACCTGAGTACTGACATCCAACCGATGAGCCATAAGCAAGAACCCCTCGTAAGTACAATGAAACTATGCCGCCCAGTTTTTTATGAAATATAAATGGTATGTAAGATGAGAGCAGAAAATGATATGCCGACCCAAAACAAGAAAACGTAAACAGTCAAAAATGCGCTCAACGTGAGAAAAAAGAGGAGACATGCCGGACCAAGAGAAGAGCAAAACCAAACAAATAGACCACCCACCATTCCTGCCTCGGAACCAGAATAACCGAAATAACCAAAAAAGACAAATATTAAGGTGAGAAAGTATGAAAGTATATATAAAGATTCGAGTGTATATGATCGTGACATTCCGTTAGGAAGCGAATTTGGCGTGCGAAAGGTCGAAGTTGGCAAAGCCGTTGTTCTCGGTCGGGCTCTGTGCGGCACTGGGCAGGAACACGGGGTAGTCCGTGCCAGCCTGCAGCTCCTCGGTGAAGCTGCCGTAGCTGTGGTTCCGGCTGATACCCTCGTTGATGGAGCCGCCGTGGATGGACCCGTAGGAGCCGCCACCGACAGAGACGCCTGTGGGGCTGACGGTGCCATCATATACGACACCATCGAGGCTGCTGCCGTCGTAGGCGACAGGGCCAATCTCGAAACCGGTAGTGCCGTTCGCAGTGCCGTCAAGGCCGTTTGTGTCAAAAGCAAACGGCAGGGGCTCGCCGTTGGGGCCGGTTGTCGTGGGGGCCGACGTGGTGGCAAAGTGGTTGACCGACGGCACAGTGACGAAATCGTCGCCAACCTCGCCGAGCACGGTGCCGCCGACGGCACTGCTGTTGGCGTCCGTAACAGGCGGTAGGGATGCAGCTGCAACTGCTGCCGCCGTAGTCGTGGCAATGTCCTCGTGCGACGACCAGTGCCCGTTGGTGTTGGGCAGCAGCTCGGGCGACGAGGGCGACGAGAGGGCGGGTGCTGGCGACAGCGCCATGCGCATACCGCCGCCCGTCTGCTCGTTGGCAAACATGAGCAGGCGCTCGGCGTACTGCGTGCGGCTGTTGGGGCTGGCGCTCAGCGTGCGCACAAAGAACTCGAGCGGGTCGACCGAGTAGGACATGCGGCCCACCCCCAGCACGCCCATGTCGGAGGCGCCGGCGAAATCCATGCCCATGGTGGCACCGCCGCCTGCGACATGGGTGCCAGACTTGCTGGCCATATCGCAGGCCTGGAGCACGTTCATGGACCAGGTACCAATCTCAAAAATCTTTTCGAAAATGCCCATGCCGTGTACTTCGATGGCCTGGGGCGGCAGGCTCTGGATGACGGCGGCGGTGCGGGCGGCAATGGTGAGCGGGAATGCAAAGCGCATGCTTTCGTCGGGCGCTGTCCATGACAATAATTGCTGGCGGAATGAGGACTGCCAGACAATGAGACGGAGCCACTGCTGTGTGATCAAGAGGTCGGCCTTTTGGATGTCGGTGGTCTCGGGCTCAGACTCCTGCTTGACCTCCTCGTCGGCGCCCTCGGAAGTGATGCCAAAAGCGGCGTTTAGGCCCGCCGTAAATTCGGCTGGCGAGCTTGGCGACGGAGGCGGTGCTTCGTGGCCGCTGGGCGACTGGATCTCAGGGCTGTTGCTGGTCGTGGACAGACCATGTGTCACGGTAACAATCTCGTTGCGTGCCTTGGACAGGAACGGCGGGCGCATGCCCAAAACGGCCTGCAGGGCAAGGTATGTAGCGGCCGTGACGCGCGGATCAGAGCCTTCATTCCAAGCATTGACAAAGGACTCGTCGAGCGGAGTGTAGGAGCTGATAAGCTGGCGGAAACCGGAATGGATCTCGGGTGCTTCGTACGGGTGGCGGGTTGTTGGGAGGGACGGCGTCTTCTTCAGCGTGATGGGCTTGCTCCGAAGGATAGCGAAGGATCTACAAATAAAAGTTAGTACGTGGGTATGGCACCGGGTAGTGATTTTGCCAAAAAAAAAAACAAAAAAAAAACAAAGCGCAGGGCCGTTGTCTTACCTTTCCGTGACAAAGAGCTGCCAAAAGGTGCGTTGCCTGCAGAGCGTCTCTGCGGCATCCAGGCCGACATACGAGGCGTCGTCGTGGAGAGACAGCTCCTGGGCGAGAGTCAAGGCCTCGCGCAGATAGACCCATGACTTGCGCGACTGGTTGATCTCGAAGAAGGACGTGGACAGCCAGAATGACGAGATGACGGCGTGTAGCGACGCATCGTTGAAGAAATCGTACGACTGGCGCGCCGAGATGCACTCGTCCAAGAAGAAGCGGCCTGCGCACTCCCACGATGGGTGAGGCGCATCCGCCGTAATGTTCTGGCCCGACATGTGGAAGCACGTCAGGGCGCAGAGCGCATAGAGGTAGTTGCGATCCGAGAAGGTAAGCTCGGCGCGGTTGACCATGTCGCGGACGGCGGGCATGTAGGGCAGGGGCATGATGGGGTAGATGTGCTCGTAGTAGAGGTCGATGCACCGTGGCATGAGGTACATGTAGCTGCGGTTGGTCGGCCGATACTGCTCGGTCGAGAAGGCGCCGCGGGGTTCGGCGGCGTGGCGGGGATCCGACGACACCTTCTGCCAGGAAATGTCGGACGGCGGCGCCGGCGTCGACGGCACAGACATGTCAATGCCATTTATTCTGATGGTTAGTGGGCGGATATACAATGTGGATTGGGAGGAGGAGAACGTACAAGTCGAGGCTGCTTTCGCGGCTGTGTTTGGGGTGGGTGAGGGTGGCATTGCCATTGCCGTTGATGTTGGGGTTGTTCTGGTCAATCGAGTACCGTTCCCGGAGCTCGTTGATGACACGCCCGCGGCCACGCTTGGGTCCCCGTTTCAGAGGAACGTGGTCGCGCTTGCACGCGAGCGAAGCATTGACACATGGCTGGCACGGAAGTTGGCCATCGCAGCGGATTCCTGGACGGTTAGCCAGCGGGCAAGATATTGCTCATAAGGGGACGAAGACTCACTTCGTCGTCTGCAGTGGTCGCAGACGGTACGCTTGGACTGTGCGGCCGCAGTAGTAGCTGCTGGAGCAGATTCGGACGAGCCGTTGGCAGTCCCGTTGGTGGTTCCGTTTGTAAAGAGAGCGGCCTTGGTGCTGATTTGCGGCGAAGGCGGCGGCGGCGGCGGGAGCGACGGCAACAGGTCGTCGATTCCACCGTCTTCGGTCTTCATCGTGGCGTGCACTCCCACATGTCTTGGAATGCGGGCAACGGCGTCACCAGGACAGGGCCGATGCAGCCCGGCGCCGATGCGCAGTGCAGGCTTTGGTGGGCTGTGTGTGTCGAATGTGGTCGTGTCTTTGTCTCGGCCTTTCAGCCTCTCGTTGCTTTTTGCTGTTGCTTGCGGCGTTCGTCGACGATTGTACGGTGGAGTTTGCAATCGATGTGACTCGGCGGCTCGGTGTAGGAACAAGCGAGATAACGCGCAGGGGTGGCCGTTAATGATTTCTGAACAAGAAGAGATGGATGAAGGACGTCTCGCAAGGCCGGCGTATGACCTTTGATGTGTAATGTGACAGAAGAGGGCCGGATGCACACAATGGCGAGCTTCCACGAAGCTGTCTCTTGCGTTACCAACTGCGTTTGAGTGTGTGTCTGGTTGAGTGAAGAGAGGAGGACAGGAGGAGGACGAAAAGGCTTTCAGTAGGAGATTGAATCCAGCCAACCAGGGCCACTGTAGGGCAACTGTGGCAGGAGCAATAATAGTGGGAAAGAGACAAGGCCAGCAGAGGACACAAAGAGCCAAGAGCGAAAGAGTGTGTCTGGCCAGGCCTAGGACTTGATGTGCGTCTGCGTGTCTCCGTGTCTGCTGTGAGAGAGGGGCGCGCAAGCGAGTGGAAGCGGGCTGTGGCCGAGAGCGAGAGGGGAAATGCAGAAAAAGCAAAGGATAAAATGTAAAATGGGCGCAGGAAAAGGAAAATTCAGTTCAATGGTTGGTTGCATACGGCGGGGCTGCGACAATGCGGGGGTCACCCTGGCCGGGGAGGCAGGAGCGAACGAAGGGCAAGTTGGGCGATGAGCGACAAGCGGTGTTGCAGAATCGAGAATCGGGCGTCACTGGCGTGGGTTTTGCGTGCAAGGGGAGGAGCGATGGTGAGATCGGGGAGAGGAAAAGCGTGGGATGGAAAGAGCGACTCATCCACAAGAGAGAACACGGAAAGAGCGGATGCCAACGAAGGACGACGAGGCAAGAGCGCAAAAACGAACGAAAGAAAATTTCACCAGATCTAAAATGCAGCAATACGAGGGTTGCAACTACAAAGATGATGACTGGCCATCCAAAGTGAGAAGAGGCAATATCTCAAACGTAATGAAAGCCAGAACGGACCGACCAAAGGGACCAAGACGACCAAGACAAATTAAGAAGCAATGACAAGCACTTAAAGGACGGGCGATGGGCGACGCGACGGCCGATGAGTGGAAAAAATGAATAGAAATAAAAAGAGAAAATAAAAGGCCCGTTGCTAGTTCGAAACCCTTAAAAAGAACAAAAAAGGAGACAGATCCAACTTCGAATCCCCCCATCTTTACCCATTCTTATTGTTGATCACCAAAGAAAAAAAGGAGAAGGCTACCGTAAGAAGAAGGTGAACGAATGAAGGGAGCTGAGAGTCAGAAAAAGTGAAAGATCGAAACGACACACAGAAAGACGACACAAGAAGCGGAAGGAACGGCTGGGCGATGTCCGATGTCGACTGTCGACTCATACTTTATTTGTGATGGCTGGCATTCTTGGTTTCTTGGAAGCGGCTTCGCAGTCACATTTTTCATTCTGATCTCTCGTATGCTCCTTTTCGAAAAGAAATGGCATTCGCTTTGTCTATTGTTTGACTCTTGATTAATTCTCCTCGAAATCTCATTTGCTGGCGAGGCGCCTTGCTGTTTTCTGCTGTTCCGCCTTGTCCTTTTTGCTTTTTGCCTGTATGCAGCTTCATAGCCTTGGTTTTGTTTTGGAGGGAGGGGGGGCAGGGAAGTTGGATAAAAAAAAAACTTTTTTTTTATGTCTCATCTTTTTCTGCACTTAGCGCGGCTGTACTAGGCCAATCTGGTCCACACGTGTGGTGATGGTGTCGCGATATCGGGTACTCTGGACCGCCCTGACAGCGACTAGTTCAGCAGGGGCGAGGATCTGGAGGCCTAGAGGCCTAGAAGCCCCCTCCAAGGCCCCTGTCGGAGATGCACAAACGACGCCAAATCGACAAATACGGCAATCCGACCACCACTTGGACCTCCTTGACCGCAAGCCTTTGCTCCTTCACCTCACACGTACGCAAGACCAGATTTACCACACAGATTTACCTGGTGTCATACTTGTTACATGCCGGATTACGTCATTGGCTGCGCATTTTGATTCACGAATGGCAACTGGGGTTTTGATGGATTCAAAAACGAGGAGAGATGAGGTGTTTTTGAGATGTTGACCGTAATGTTGGGGCAGGAGGTCAATACCCCAGACACTAAGTGGTGACACTTTGACTGTTCGACATTTTCTGTTGATTTAGGACTTTATTTGATTCTTTTTTATTCTGACCGTAACATGGATCACAATAACAATTCCAGACCACCAAACGCCATACACTCCGGCTGAGACTAAAACAATAAGAAAAAGAAAAAACAATGGACAGAACAAGAAGAATTCTAACAGGCTGGCTCTGGCAAGACACGAAGGGAGGCATAGGAAATGATCGTGCAAATCGAATATCGTCAGGGTCATCTACAGTTCATCCCGCTTGAATGTCTCCTCACTGCCTTCGTCGTCGTCGCGGTCCTTCTTGTCCTCGTTTTTGTTCTCCTTCTTGCCGTGACTTGGCTCTGGCCTGGTGATCGTCACCTCCTCCACCACTGTAAACTTTGTTGAGCTCGTGGTTGTCTCTGCATTGTTCTCGCCCTCCTGCTTGTCACCGTCCTTGGTATCCTCCCCCTCTGTCTTCTTACCCTTCTCCCGTCTCACAAACTTTTGTGTGGGCTGGCCGGGCTGCGCACCGACCCACTGGGCTTCTGGCTGGTTCTCCTCCTGGAGGACGGCGCGAATCTCGAGGGCTGTTGCGCCGGGGATATCGACGGCCTCGAGCCGCCATGGCTTGCCGCCAGCAATCGTCTCTATCCGGGTGACCAGCTCCTGGATGACGTCCGGGTGGATGTTGAGCGCCGCGAGCTCTTCGTCGCCGACGACCAGAATCTCGCCGCCTTGGTTGACGCTAGCGGCCTTGACTAAGACGAGGACAACGTTGCCAAGGGCGGGGTTGGCGCCGCCGGCGTGCTTGGGGACGTTGAGCTTGAGGGGCGGGAGGCCGTCGACGTCGCGGCCCAGAGCCTTGCGGGCACCAATGGAGACGCCGCCGACGACAGTTCCCTCTTCTTTGCCAGCGGCGTCGGTGGACTCCTCTCCCGTGCTGCCCTCCACGGCCGCCTTGTCGGGAATGCCAATGCCCATGGCCTGGTACGCCTCTTGTGTCTTCTCCTCGTGCCACCGGGCGACCTCCTCTTCGGACCCGACGATGCGGCGGCAGCTGATGGGGTGGGCGCGCGAGGGCTTGGGTGGCAGGAAGCCGGGCTCTTCACAGAGGCGTGGCGTGCGCACCTCCATGAGGTACGAGCAGGTAGTGACTTCCTTGATGAACGCAATGCGGTCGCTCGTCGCGCCCGGGTTACAGTGGTACTGGATCTCGATTGTGCGCTCACGGCCCGTCAAATCACAAACGGTGCCCAGACCAAGGCGCTGGACCATGTAGCGCTGGTCGCCCTTCACCACGAGTTCCGTATTGTAGGGGTCGATCTTGTCCGACGACGACGAGTCGCCGCCCAGCGGCTTCTGCACGTCGACAATGTCCTTTTTCAGGCTTTTCTTCTTGTTCTTGGAGTTGGCCGCCGCCTCGGCCGCCTCGCCCTGCGCCGTGTTGTCGTGCTGCGCCGGCTGCATCCGTCCCAGCACGTAGTCTTGGCTGTGCGGGTCCTTGACGGGTTTGCCCGTCTTTGTCGTCAGAGCATGGAACTGCACGACCTCCTTGCCGTAGCAGAAACTGTAGCTCCACCAACCAGACATGTAGTACATGCACTCGCCCTCCATAGAGTTGATAATCTCCTTACCGCGGGCCTCGAGGCGGGAATACTCCCGGGCTTCTTCGGCACGGGCCAGCTCGGTGGCAGTTTGGTTGGGAGGGGCGGGCGGTGCGAGAACGGGGACCGAGCAGAGGTAGCGTGAGGGCGGGACGTTCATAATTTCGTAGGTCTCGGACACCTGGGCGCCGCCGTCGGGTGCGTCGTCGTCGTCGTCATCGTGGGCGTCGCTGCCGGCGCTTGCCGCTGCGGACGGGCGTCCGACGTCGGATTGTGAGGAGGCGGTCGCAGAGGCGCCGGACACACCGTCGAGTAGGTTCTGGGCATCCTGTTCCAGGATGTAGGAGTCGGAAAAGACGACCTCGTACTGTGGGAGGATCAAGTCAGTAAGTGCGAACACGCATGCTGATACAGATTGTTGGCGATGGATATGGAGCTCGCCAGAGCTGGTGGGACCTACTTGTGGGTGGGCGTTGACGTCTTCGTGGATGCTGAATCCGTGGTGTCTTGCTGCCACTGCTGTGAGCTGCAGCGCGACGAAAAGTAATGGTGATCGTGGCCTCATGATGTCTGTGGTATTCGCATCGCTGCGTTGTGTGGAGGACGAAAGGCTGGTTGACTATCGGAGGCGTGATGGAAGCTTGATGGTGCCAGGTGGAGCTTAGCTGTATCTAAATGGAGGACGTGGCTCGATTGCGCAAGGTTAGGCCAGGGATGACTAATATTTCCAAAGGCGCTAGTGTGTTTTAGGGGTTCCCGGTGTGTCGGGGTCGATAGATCGCTGGAGATTGCACTTTTAGCGGTTGAATGCACTAAAGAGATACCCAAAGTTGACTTGCTCAAAACATCTACACTGCGTCGAAAGGAGTACACATGAGTTGCTTCTCCCAGCCATAGAACGGCGCGGCGCGCAACTTTATTGTCTCCTAAAATGATCCTTATCCCAACCCAAATCATTTCCAAGCACTCCGACCAATCCTATTCATGTTTAACAACATCATCTGCTGGCAGCTCAGCAATCATCATTGATGAACGCGTCGCCGGACCATCCATCGTCAAAGACCTCAAAACACTACCCTCTCCTACCTCGCTCAATACTTCGCATGGATCCGACCGTGCACTGATGGGCGATAGCTCGTGAGTGGTGGTGATGGTTGTCGCGTTATCGATGGCCCGGTGTTCGATGCCCGGCGCGTTCTGTGGCGGTGCTGACTGTGACTGGGACCGTGAAAGGTTATCGACAACCTGGGGTGCTGCGTTGGCCGAGTTGTCATCCTGGCGGACACTGGGTTCTTCCACGAGCGCGTGTTTTCTTCCAGTCAAACGACGGATGCGAAGTACAGCCACGACGAGTGCAATCAGAGTGATGGCTGCAATAGCCGACACGACGGAGAGGCCTGCGATAAGTCCTTCTCGATTCCCAGACGTTGTCGTCGAAGACTCTGTTGCCTGAGCCTCTTCCGTCGAAGCTGGCTCCCCAAACGATGACGGAGTGATGAACGGCACACCGTCGTTGAAGTTGTCATTGTTGCCACGGTCATTCTGAGTCACTCCTCCGCCAGCGTCGCTGACACGTAGCTGCTGCACAAGATGCCCGATGTTGCTCCGAAGTTTAAACTTGCGGCTGCAGCACTCGGAAATGTCTTGGCCCCCGACGCCGCAGCACCAGCTGTTGCCCGTCATGTTGCGGTCGCAGCTTCTCAGAAAATACGTGTCGGACGGACCGGGCGCGTTCTTCATGTTGCGGCAGTACTGCGGACAGCTGGGATCTTGAAGCGTCTTGTCGGTGCATCCGTTCATCCACAGAACATGGCCGAGAGCAACGGCTGTTGTGCTCAAACAGAGGCCCGACGACAGGCAAATGTCGGCATTGGCAGCGTTGCAGCAGGCGGTGTGAATGCCGCCAGTAGAAGCAGACGAAGATGACGGGTCGACGGTCGAATTGCAGGGCACGTAGTTGCTGTTCATCTGGCTGCCGTCCATGCCGTAGCAAGTCGCGAGGACGTGCGCTGAGAAGAGGCTGATCAATGTAAGATATCGTAGAGTTGCCATATCGATGACTGTATTGTGATCTTGATGAGAACTGCGTGAATGTGAGAAGAATCTCAAGATAGGTTTAAGGAGCACGCTTTCTCGCTACTCTTTCACACGTTTTTCATTTCACGTCTTCGTGACACAACCCCTTCATCAACAGCGTCTACTTTATGTGGTACAGGATGAACCGTGCTGGTCTGGGATAAAAACAAAATGCAAGACACTGTGGGAAAGAATAGCAAAAGTGGAAGAAGTGCACGGCACCACAAGCACGAATCAGATGCTGTCGTGGAACGAAAGACAGTGCCTGCATCTAACCATCACAATCACCATTCTGTAACAATGGAGAGGTCCATGCTAGATTGCATCGACCACGGATTTGAAAAATTCGCACATTCACATGCTCATGGGTGTTGTGCTGGCCCATCGTACCTTCCCTTCCAGTGTGATACTCGATCGCACCTTCAGTTCGAAGTGGGATTGCAATTTCTCTTCCCCGTCAACATACACATCGTTCCTTCCAAGTATGGTGTTACTCGTCATGTTTACCCAACGACAATGGCAACAACAACAAAACCAAAACAAAGCCGAGAGATACAAAAAAACCAGTAGACACGAAAAATCAACACAACCAACGAAACCATCAACACCAACAACAACTCGGATCCGGACCTTCAGCCATCACAATCTCGGACCACTAAACCTCACTCTCAAGTCTTTCTCGACGGCAGACTTATACCACATGCCCCACGCCCACACAATCACTCCATAGTGCCGACCGCGCCGAATAGAATCATGCCACTCACGCACCGACACAAAGTCTTGACGGACGAGTTGCGGCGGGGAATGACGGCTGAAGACATTGAAGAAATCGTGATCCGCGAGACCACGAAAGTGACGCCAGAGTCTCCGACGGATGAGCAAGTTGACCTGGAGGATGGTCAGATAGACGAACTGAATGCCGTGTATCGGGAAATCAAGAGGCACGAGCGAGCAATCCTGGAAGACATTCAAACGGTAGACGACCTGGCGCTCCTGATCGCGGAAAAGTGGCACCAAGGAAGAATCGATGTCACCAAGGACCAGTACCTTGCTTTCCGAAAGAATACGATGCGTTCGCAGCACTACCTGTTGAGACGTGCGGCGTTCATGTGGCTGAAGAGCACCCAACTGGCCGGCGCTTGGACGTCTGACATGATCATTGACGATGTCGAATACGATGTCCTGGAGCACTACATCGACAGTGCATTTGCAAAACACGAGGGCCGCCCACAGACTACCGCGGAACAAGTGAACGAGGAAAAGTTCCAGGCCACAATAGAGAGAGCCTATGGCCTTGGGCCAACAGACCAGGGTGGAATGCTCCACTGCCCGATTGCCCGGACGCTTGTCGAGAACACCGAGGCGATTCACTTCGTCAATGCCAATCTCGCAGACCTCCGAGCCGCGGAAAGACTTTTCCACTTAGGAAAGTACAAGATACACGACCTGGAGAATGGCATTCTCTTCGCAAAAGAGTATGCAGACCTCTTGCACTCCGGGCGGGCAGTCATTCTACCAGCTGACCTTGCTGGTGCCACTGTGAGATCCGAGGACCAAGGCAAGGACAGTGCAGGCGAGTTCATCCTTCACCTAATGACCAAAGATATCGGGTGCCCACCCACTGAACTAGCCTGGGGGTACGACACACTCCACGGAAGGCGCCTCAAGTTCCTGAACAAGCTTCGTCCAACACGCACATATGTCCTCTTCAACGCCGCGGTGACCTTGCTGCTGCGCCGCCGCACAGAGGTTGATCTTGACTGGGATGACCTGTCCGAGCTTCCAAACGTCGGGAGGGAACTGTGGGCCAGTCCAGGGCATGACATGAAAAATCTGATTCTCTCGCGCGTTGCCAGAGAAGTCGGA
This sequence comes from Sporothrix mexicana, assembly GCA_021396375.1. Lineage (NCBI taxonomy): Eukaryota > Fungi > Ascomycota > Sordariomycetes > Ophiostomatales > Ophiostomataceae > Sporothrix > Sporothrix mexicana. The sequence continues at coordinate 131,204 of WNYC01000065.1, read as the reverse complement.
TGTCTGTCGCGTGTGGATGAAGACCGCTTTTGGGCAATGAACACCGAGGTCGCACTGGTGGAAAGAAAGTTATGTCCGAAAGACGAACGGATAAAAACGGGTCTTGGCATACACACGAGTGCTAATGTGATTCGAAACCTCGATAAGAAGTAGATTCAGGAATGGAAAGTGTAAGAGGGCGAGGACGCCGATGAGGTCCATCGTGGTTAGGATGAAGTATCAACATAGACGACTGCAGGCGAAACCTTCGAGGGCAATCCGAACCCGATTATTCAATTATTCAGCTGAACTCTCTTCGTGGGACAAGTACGACGTATACTATCGTGGATTAGTCGTAAAACGTGGCACCCTGCACTGGGGCAGTCTCGGTAAATAGAAAATACAGTAACCACACGCGTGTGCGTCTGTGTCAATTGATTTTTTCATCAATAATGGCGGAGGGCGTTCTCCAGTGTTTCTATTGACAATATCGACTGCTGAACACCCTTGATAACCTATCCACCCCGGCATTTTACAGTCCACACATGGCTAGAATCGCAGCATCCGACCCAGCCTCTCCGTTGACATCGCCGACATACCCAAATTTGCCGGCACCGATCTTGGCCAGCGCTGTGGATGTTTCCCCATCCTTGTAAACATTTTCGGGTGGCAGGACGTGCGACTCCATAACGGAGTTTTCTTCCGGGACATACCACGCATCCCCGGCCGCGACATTCTTGATGTTGAGGGACTTGTGGCTGTACGACGGCAGAAGTTGGGTGCTGTTCGGCACGCCGGCCACAGCGTCGCGGTTGAGGTGCATGGTCGTCCGGTGGTAGCTGCTCATGACCCAGGGGAGACCGGCCTTGTTGAAAAACGGCTCCATGTCCGGAGGGGGGACAAAGTTGGGAAAGTGGCCCATTAAAACACAGGTGCCTCCGGCCTCGCGAATGTACTTGAGGATCGCGTCGTACACTGGCTCAAACTCCTGGGTCGTGATGGCCTCGTCGGTGCAGATGATGGCATTGGGCGGCCTGTCGGCAGTCAAGAGTTTGATGGCAGCACCGGATTTCTTGGCCCTCTGCACACGGGCACGGCGGCTAAGTTTCTCGAGAAAAACGGCATAGGATTCGTCAAAGTAGGGCTGCATAGCTAGGGAGACGAGAAGGACAAGCGGCTTCTCGCCGTTGTAGTCCTGGGTTGAGGTGGCCATGGTGATTGATATTTGGGTGAGGGAACTCCAGTCGTGGGTGACGCAATAAAGAGTAAGCGTACGTGGGCGGATTGAAAAAAAGACAATGGGTAAACAACTATTTAGCAGGTGAAGATGAGGAGGTAGTTGTTTGTCGATGGTCTCATAAAATAAGCACGATGCCGTCGGTGAGCGGTGGGTTGTCCAATTTAACGGCGGTGCCTTTGTTGTGGGGATTTCGACTTACACACCCAAATCTGGGTGCTAGCCATGAATAAAAGAGGCAAAGGAAGATTGATTGCATATGTAGCTCCAAGTAGCCAAAGAGGAAAAGTAATCTGAACGGACAATGAACAGATGAAAACGAAAACAATTAAAATAGGATGACAGTCAACGTAGCAAACCCGTTGATGCCCAATGTGTAAGATGACTCGTCGACATTCCACCTGCGCGATGCCCAATTTGTACTGCGCTCTGACTATGTCTCAATAACCATTACGTCTTTGCGGCACAGTGTGTTCTTCTCACATTGTATCGGAACATGCAGAGGGAGATGATTGGAATGCATTATGTCATTGACACTGCTGTTTAAGATAAGGCGTTGTTCTTGCGCATCGCCAACCCAGTCCCAGTTTGTCGAAACGTGAACCCATAAGATCTGTATTGCAAGCGTGTTGCAAATCGTCCATCGGAACATAGGTGCATCCATAGGCCCCCGTATCTTGTGATACTTGTATCAATACTCGTGATACTTGTGAATAGCATCGAAGATCTCCTTGTATATTACCATTTTGCTGCGGGTCCAGAATGACATTGGCACCGGCGGCGGCGTGGGTGCCACTGTTCGGTCGGGCGTCTCAGCCCTGGGCTGGCCGTGTTTGGTACAGTTTTGCAAAACGCACTGTCTGACAAAGTCCCGACCTACATCACCGCCGCTGCTGTGTCTGCCGGCCTACCCGAAAGCAAAGTGGCCTAGCTGATCATTGTTCTTAAAGGAACAGCCAAATCCAGCACCGTGACTGGGCGGACACCGGCCACCCCGGAAACTGCCACGCACACCTACCGTTCTGCGGCGAGCATCGCCTTCCCCAACGTCATGTTTACCGCCATCGTCTTTGGAACCATTGGCATTGCCTGCGACTTCTTTACGCCATCGATGGATGAGTCCAAGAAGGCCATTGTGGCGCGGACGCTTCACCGTCGTGGCATCGTCGAACGAGACAAAAAGGGGGGAAAGGAGTAATGATTGATTGGATAAGAATGAAGAATGAGTATGAAACAGGGTGCTTTGCTTTATTGGTCGGGAATTTCGATACAGATATCAAAATATGATACAAATGAAGCGGTGTTTGATATCACATATCAATTTGCCTGGAAACGGAAGCTTCTGTGATATCCAGCCAGGCGTGAATTGTGATAGATGGCATATCACCACAAATGAACAATCACGGTGAACAATGACGGTCAACAATACACCGGTGGGATCTGTCATTCTCTGTATCTCATGATGTTCAGAATAGTTCTTCTTATTCTGCCTCCGCACACAATATTTAATATCGCAATGTATTCCCGCTGTTGTTTTGTTTTTGATCTTCAGAAACACATTACACAATTTTACAGTACCATCGCAGCTAACCTTCAAATACATTTTCAACTCAATATGTGCCGCCTCGACGCTCTTCGCGCCATCCCCAACCCAACCAAGGTGGCCCGGCCTGGTTCCACACTCGCATTAAACAAGCCCATCGTTTTGCTGCTCTCCCTCAACAAAGCTCATCACGCGCTTTTGAAGACCAAGACATTCAAGCATATTCGTGCGAGTACCGATTTGCGCATTGCATGCGACCTGACTCGCGTCGAGAAACTCCTTGGCTACTGGTCGGGATTCAAGAACAAGCGTGGCCTCCGACGGCCTCGCGTGGTCCTCGTCGTTGACGATGGTGTTGCACGGGACGAACACAAGGAGATTTTCAGCGCCATTCACAGATACGTCAAGGCTGACGCCGGAACCTGTGTTTTCCTGGGCGATTTTGCGTCCAGCCCGGCTCTCACAGGCTCTGTTTTTGAAAAACTTGGACTGCCATGGCGATACGGCACCTACCACTGGTATATACACTACTTGCTGAACCGCCGCACATGCAACTTATTCATTCCAAACATGTCCACCACTGGTCCGGCGCGTGGCTACATACTCAAGGGCACAAGTCTCGACGGCGTACCGCTGGACCATGCTTGGTACATTGCGCCCGGAAAGTGTCAAACCGTTGTTAAAAATCAGGTTTGCCTTTGCGACGAGGACACGCACTCCTTTGCAGCGGCTTCTGCATTGGCAAGAGTTGGGACTGGCTATGTGGGGTATGTCGGGGACGAGCTTGAATTGGGCCTTCCCGACACTCTGACTACTGTCCTTGCCATGTGCAAGCTTGCTTCTGAGCCTTGAAATGCTTTCACTTGCTGCGGCTTCCGCGACATCCTTATTTCAAACGGAGTATTGTTTAGTTTAGTCTATTAGAACCAGTCTATAAATTATTTTGCTAGCATCTAAGCAACAAACCCCTTTTGTCGCCTTTTCATGTAAACGTATGATGACGTTAGTATGACAAGCTAGCTTGAACAGTAACTTTACTTCTTGCAGCCGGCATAGCCCTGCTCGACGTTCTTCTGGTCCCAGCGGGCCTTGAGCACGCCGGCAATGGCCTTGGGTTTGCGGTCGCGCGTAAAGATGCCCTTCTTGTTGCCGTCCACCCTAAAGATGTGGTTGGCGGACGTCTGGAAGTCGGCAAAGTTCCAGACCTGCTCGCCGACAATGGCCGGGACGCGGTCGTGCACGCGGTGGCACATGTTGTAGTAGGCGACCTGGAACTCCTCGCTCCAGGGCACCGTGTGCCACGAGCGCAGGCCCGACAGCGTGTCGGCGCCGTACTCGGTCATCAGGATGGGCTTGCCGGCGTACTTTTCGGACCAGCCGCGCATCTCGGCCTCGAACGCGGCCTCGGCCGCCTCCAGGTCGCCCGTGTGCTCGTACCAGCCGTAGTAGCGGTTGAGGCACAGGACGTCGAACATGTCGGAGATCAGGTCGACGTCGTACTTGGCAAACATGACATTGATGAAACAGATGGGCCGCTTGGCCGGGTCGGCGGCGCGGGCGACATCGACGAGCGGCGCAAAGTACTCGCGGGCGCCAGGCTCGCTGGACGACGGCTCGTTCGAGATGGACCACAGCACGACACAGGCGTGGTTCTTGTCGCGGGCGACCAGCTCGCGGATTGCGTCGGCGTGGGCCGCGCGCGTCTGGTCGTTGCAATAGTCCTCGCCCCACGTCGACGCGGGCATGCCCTTTTTGCTGGCAAAGAAGCCCGAGGCGATGCCCAGGTTCAGGCCGACGGCGGGCGTCTCGTCGATCACGACAATGCCGTGGCGGTCGGCAAAGTCCATGACCTCCTCGGCGTAGGGGTAGTGCGACGTGCGGAACGAGTTAGCGCCGATCCAGTCCATGAGCTGGAAGTCGTGCACCATGTAGGCCGGGTCGTGGCCCTTGCCGCGGACGGCCGTGTCCTCGTGGCGGCCGAACCCCGTGAAGTAAAAGGGCTTGCCGTTGATGAAAAACTGCGAGTCGCGCACCTCGACCGTGCGGATGCCCGTGGCCACAGCATATGCGTCCGTGACAGCTCCCGACTTGGCGTCGCGCAGCTCGGCCCGGAACTGGTAGAGGTAGGCCGCGCCGGGCTGCCACAGCGTAGCGTTGTCGATCTTGACCTGGCCCTTGCTGCCGTCCGCCTCGCCCACAACCTTGTCCTGCTCGTCCAGGACGACAACGTGGACATTGGGTACAGCGGCTGTCGAACCACCCGCCACCTTGACATCGTAGCTGATGATGCCCGTCGTGCCCTCGACGACCGGCACAACCGTCACGTCCTCAATGCTGCTTGCCGCCGGCACACTGTACAGCCACACCGACCGCGCCAGGCCCGCGTAGTTGTAGAAATCGTGGAAATACCGCTGCTTCTTCTGGCCGCCCGCCTCCACGTCCAGAATACCCGGCGGGATCGTCACGTTGGTCAGCTCATTGTTGACCGTGATCGTCAGGCGGAATCGCTCGCCCGGCCGGACCAGCGACGTCACCTCGGCGTCAAACGGCGTGTACCCGCCAATGTGCTCCGCCACCAGCTGGTCGTTCACGTACACCCGGCCGCGGTGCGTCGCCGCCTCGACACGCACAAAGTACCGGTCCTGCGTCCAGCCGCGCGGCACGTCCACCGTCCGCTGGTAGCTGACCCAGCCGACGTGGTTGTGGATGGCCGGGTCGATAAAGACGTCGTTGTAGCTGGCGGGCACGGGTGCCTCGAGGCTGCCGGGCAGCGCAGCCGTCCACGGTGCCTCCGTTTCCAGGTCGTCCTTGACGAGGGCAAAGCGCCACACGCCGTCCAGGCTCACCAGGTCGCGCGTCTCGGAGGCCTGGGGCTTCAACATGTTGGCTAGGGTTGCGTGGTAAGGGCCGTGGCTGGTGGTTGAGAATGCTGGATGAATTGGGGCAGAATAAACTATGATTAGGTTGTCCGGGGTATGGGGTATCTTCTGGGGGGTGCTTTGATATCTTGGACTCTGTGATGGGAATATTGAACTGCGCCCTGTTTGGGACCGGTATGTTTATGTTTGCTTCTTCGTGTTCTTTACAGGATGCTCAAACAATGTATATCCATGCATGACCATATATATCCTTATTGCCGTCCATGATCGGCCGTCATCTTTCCCCTAACTCCGTACCTGCGTCTCTCCCCCCTCTCACCCCCAGAAACTTGCTGCTTTCCCCATGAATTTATCTCCACAATCCGTGTGCCGATTTCCACGGGCGGATTTCTTTGTCTTCTGGAAGAAAGCTGGAAATCTGGGGCACGTGTGACTGGCACAATGGCATTTTTGTTCTATTTTCCACAAACCACATCCCACCAATTTCCATCGTGGCATACCTGGAGACGGACAAACTCGAGTTTCTGTCCTTTATTTACTACATCGGGTGCCGGGTGTCACCCTTGATTGAGTTTACTTATACTGTGAATGACAAGCGTGGCGAGAAAGGAGAGAAAAGAAGGGTGGTAGACATGGAGACGATGTGGATTGGCTGCCTCCGATTGGCTCTGTCGGCTACCGGGCGTTGGCGCCTAGCCTTACGGTGCTGTTAGTGGTGGTCACCGCAGCCGAAAGGGGCAAAAAGCAAAGAAAGGACGTTTTCGACTACAGAATTAAACCAAAAATCCACAGAACAAAACCACAGAACTATTTGGCAAGGCAAGTCCCGTCCCCATCTGATTGGTCGCCCGTTCTAGACCCGCCCCCTTGTGCCCACAAGATGCCGAAAGCATGTCCCGAAGCCACGCTAGTCTCAAATCAGTACCAAAACTAAACAGTAACACGGCTTTGTTGACCTTTGAACGTGGGGGACGGTGCTCGCAGACACCTTCCCAATCTACTGACAGCGGCAATACAGCGTGCGATTTTCACAACTACTCACCGTAAGGTCACTCGGAATTCTCCGTATATCCATTCGTCATATGTCAGGGACCACGATGACGCGAACTGCCTCGCCCCCGGACACACATTGTCCCCATACTTTGTCCCCGGAATATGGTCGCCCTGTCTAGTGTTTGTTTTTCATTTTCATTTTTATTGTGCATTTTCCTTGTTCCTCGAAGTGATTTGTGGAAAATTCCGCGTCGTCTCCACGGCCACTTGGCCAAGAAAGAATAACAAACAAACGCTCGTTGCATGCCGTCCTGGACACGTTGATCGCTCTAGATGCTGGGGTGGAGCCTCTCCCACATGCTCCCCGACACCTACGTCGTACACCTACCCCAGCATCGGCAACCCTCCCCCGCCATCACCACTATTGTTGCTGACACTCCAACGCTTGTATCGGAACAGAGACACCTGAACAGCTGGTGACGGCTACCCCGGGAGGTGGGCATGGCTATTTCTATTCCATTCCTAGGTAGCAATGCCACAAAAAGCACACTTGCCGATAGTCGATCTGTGGAGGGCGGAAACCAAGGGTGTAAGCCAAGATGGAGAAATTGGTGCACGAAGGAAAAATTGTCGAAATTGTCGAAATTGTCCAAAGAACAAGGCTAAAAACGACTGGGCAAGGCGAAGCTTTGGGCCAAGCGTGCAATGTCAGAGGACACAAGATTTAACAAAGAAATAAAAAAGACAAAATGTGGAGGTGCGGGGAGAATATCTGGGGAAAACAGGCCACGGGCATTGCACAAGCCAAACAGAAAGAAGATGATTTGGAAAGAGGGGAAAGTGCAAGCACGGGGTAGAAGGGACGGCAGATGTAAGTTGTCACTATATCTTGGATTGTAACGTGGATGTAGTCCTGTCTTTGTCCATTGTCACGATTAACCTGGTCTATATAGATCCTGTTTGGCCCGCTTGGGTCCAACGCTCATCTTTAAAGTTTTCTTTTCTTCATATAAATTTCGTCCCACTCGACATCTTCTCTATTCTGCCCCTACTTTTCTCCACATATACGCCATGGCCTACGACGAGAAGCCTTCGGTCGCCGCCGAGCCGGATGCCTCGATGCCGCAGCTGGCCCAAGACGTTACCCACGAAGAGGCCGCGCTCGACAAGGCCGACACCGTCAATGATGATCAGGCTTACCGGTACCTTGCTGCCCACAACACGGCAGCCACGCCCGACGAGGAGAAGGCGGTCCTCCGTAAGATTGACTGGCGCATCATCCCGCTGCTCATGGCTGTCAACTGCATCCAGCTGGTTGACAAGAACGTATGTACTTACCCCCACTTGAATAATTGTATTCACCACGACTCACCACGCTCAACACAGACCCTCGCCACGGCCGCCACGTACGGCATGATCCAGGAGGCCAACTTGGTCGGCCAGCAGTACAGCCTGCTCGTCACGCTCTTCTACATCGGCTACATTGTTGCCGAGTACCCGTCTGTCTACCTGATGCAGCGCTTCCCGACCGGCAAGTACATCACCATCAATTTTGTAGCATGGGGCATTGTCCTGTCATGCACAGGCGCTGCCACCAGCTTTCCCGGCCTGGCCGTCTGCCGCATCCTGCTGGGCGTGTTTGAGGCGCCGCTCAACGCCGGCCTGGTCATGATCACGGCCGCCTGGTGGAAGAAGGAGGAGCAGCCGCGGCGCCTGGGTCTGTGGTACTGCTCGGCCGGCTTTGTCAGCCTGTTTGTGGTGCTCATCTTTTACGGGGTTGCCCACATCCGCGTCGGCAACATGCACCCCTACCAGTGGGTGTTTATTATTTGCGGCCTCTGCACGACGCTGCTGGGCGTCAGCCTGTGGTGGCTGCTGCCCGACTCGCCGATGGAGGCTTCGTTCCTGAGTGAGCGCGAGAAGAGCGTCGCCGTGCAGCGCGTCAAGGCGAACCAGACGGGCATCAAGAACGCGCACCAGAAACGGTACCAGATCGTCGAGGCGCTGCGCGACGCCAAGGTGTGGCTGCTGGCCCTGGCCGTCTTCTTCCAGAACATGACCAACGGCCTGCAGAACTCGTTTACCGGCCTGATCATCAAGGGCTTTGGCTACAGCACGTACCAGACCATCCTGCTGCAGATGCCCGTCAACGCCGTCGTCGGCGTCGTCTGTCTGGCGGTAACCTGGTTCCTGGGCAGCCGACACGGCCAGAACAAGCGCATCGTGATGTGCATCCTCTGCTACCTGCCCGGCGTCGTCAGCACGGCCCTATTGTACGCCATCCCCGTCAGCAGCTCCACGCACGGCGTGCACCTCTTCGCCATCTACTTTATGAACACCATCACCACCTGCGCCAGCATCCTGTACTCGCTGCTCGCCTCGAATATCGGCGGCTACACCAAAAAGTCCATTGCCAACACGCTTGTGTTTATTGCCTACTCGCTCGGCAACATTGTCTCGCCCCAGGCGTTCCTGAGCCGCGAAGCCCCCAGGTACACGACCGGCGTGGCCGTCACGCTCGCCTCGTTCTGTGCCTGCATCCTCATCCTGTGCACGCTCTACGTGATTTACAGCCGCGAGAACGCCAAGCGCGACCGCGAGGCCGCCAGCCAGCCCGCTATGACCGAAGAGGAGCGCACCCACATGGCCTTTGCCGACATGACCGACAAGGAGAACCCGATGATGCGGTACTCTCTGTAAATGGCGGAACGAATCTTGCGGGAATCTTCATATTGTAACCATACTCATATTATTACCATACTCATATTATAACCATACTCATATTATAATCATACTCATATTCATATTCATACGACGTATTCATATCCAAATACAATCCTGTGATTGTGCGATACAGGGCATGGACGAAAGGCGCCCGGTAAAATCTATTCGTATTCCATTCGTGTCGTATGTGTTCATATATCATGCATATCCTCTTTTTGCCCGACCTCTTCTATTCGCCTTGTTCTATTTGTCCTTTTTCTTGTCCTCCTTTTTTAACTTGATCTTTTTCGCCAGCCTTTTCCGGATACTCTTATTGGAGCGGTCGCGGTCCTCGAGCCGCTCGTAGATGCCGTTGTCCTCCAGGTACTTGCGATACGTCTTGGACTGCTCGTACCGCCGCTGCACCTCGTCCTCCACCATGGCAACGACCGTGGGGTGGTCCTCAAAGTACTTGGCGATGAGCTCCTCCTTGTCCTCGTCGGTGGTTCGGGTGCGCGGCGACAGCGACTCGCCCGCCTGGTCGCCCGCCAAAAACTCGTAAAAGAGGTCGACCGCCTCGGGCGGCTTCTGCAGAATGCGCGCAATGCAGAACCGCTTGAGCGTGTTGGGCAAAAGGGGCGCGTCGGGCGCGGCCGCGGCGCCCTTGCCATACCATTCGGCCTCGAGCTTGCGGCTCGTCTTGTCTTCCTGGGCCCGTGCGTGGAGCGCCTGGCGAAACTCAAAGTGGATCAGCGGCTTCGTCTCTTCCGAGTGGTTGTGGTAGCCGGTGATCCACGACGGCGGCGTGAAGAGCGCCAGCGGGACGGTGCCGGTAAACTCCCAGTCGATGATGGCCTGGATGCGCAGCTGGCCGTCCACGATGATGTTGGGCGAGCGCAGGTCGCAGTGGTTCAAGACAAAAGGAGCACCCGACCCGCGCGGGCCCATGCGGGCGACGCCGCAAAACAGCTGCCGCAGGCCCTCCAAGCCCACCAGCTCCTCGCGCTTTGTCTCCCTGTCGAAGCTGCCGGCCGGCTCTGCAAACAGATCATACAAGACGTCGAACTGGTGGTCCATGTAGTGCGCTGTCTTTTTCCACATGGGCGGAGGGGGGAGGCACAAAATGTTGTCGAGCATGGATAGCGTAGGCCCAAGTACGGCTTGTACCGGCTGGTCACCCAACAAGTCGTCTGTGTCGGTCCTGGGGCCAGGCACCAACGAGCCGATGCGGGGGAACTCGAGCTTGCGCAGCTCCGTCAGGATGTCCACCAGCTGGAGGTAGAAGCTTTGGCGCTGAGCCGGGTCAACTGTGGTCAGGAGCCGCGTGTCCAGTGTGGAGCCAGGCACATAGTCCGTAATTATATAGACCTGGCCCTGGTCCTCGTCATCGTCCTGCCTGCTCCGGTCGGCGCGTTTGAGTTTGGCGTCCGGTTTGTTCGCATCGCGCCGCCGCACCAGGCTTGCCTCGCGCCCAAATGCATGAACCCGCGGCACGGGGATGGTCGTGTGCTCTTGGATGTATCGAATCGTCGTGACCTCGCTGACGACCTTGTCCCACGGCCGGTCGACGGTGTGGCTGATCGGGAGGCGGACGACCCAGCGCACCGTCTGCGCGGTTGGGATTTTCCGGCGGTCAAACTCGAGGAAAAGACAGTAGTTGAAACTGCCGCGCGCCCGCTTCACAACACGGCACGGAATGCCCTCGTTGAGGCGCGCCGCCAGCGCACAGACGGCCTTTTCGTTGACGGACTCGACAAACGCCTTGACGACAAAGTAGTTTTGGTCCTCCGTGGCCCGCGGATAGCCGTGGTCGTCGAGCCGCCGCTGTCGCCCCGCCTCAAGTCGCGCCCGACGGGCCTGGGGCGAGTCGAGCCTGCGCCATGGCCAGGTCAACAGCCGCCAGAAACCCCGAAACGGGGCAAACAATGCCGACCCGCATCGTCTGAGGAAGCCCGTCAATAACGTGAGCATCCTAGTCGTGGCTGGCGCAAAAAGATGCAGTGCCTTTAGCCCTTGGGCGTCGGTGATGAATTCTTCCCCGGCATCCAACCGACGTCAAACAGGGGCGGGGCCTTTCGGGCAATCATAGTTCCTTCACCGCTGCAGACCGCTACGCGCATGGGGCCCGCATTAAAGTGGCAGAAATTTTCAGCCTTACAGAGCCTGTACTGTAATCCTGACCGCCACTTTGGCTGGCAATGGAAATATCCACAACAGAACACAAGTCTTGTCTTATATTCCTATCATGTTCTCTTCATCTTATATGATGCACTAAGGTATTTCAACTTGGAATTTTATATATAAATCTCGCTTTAGCTTTTTTTTCCTGTGTTTTTTTTTTCGGAGGCGGTGGATTATTTTCGCCGAATTCATTTTCGTCAAATAATAGAAATTTTGCAAAACAGTTCGAGTTTTCGAGTCAACCAAAATGATGCATGGAGCACTTATAGAATATGTAACCTAGGGAAAAGAAAACAAAAATCCAGCCAATTGTGCTGTCCATAGCATTCGTTTTTCGTTCTCTATCGCGTGGCAAAACCCCATGAAAGTTAAAAGTACAGAAAAAAAATTGTTATGACAAGCTCTCTTATATATAGCAGTACGAATGCAAATATGAACCTGTAGAATAACAAGGATCACGACTACCTTACATTTGCATACTTCATGCTTCCTCACAAAATGGTGGACTGTTGCCACGATGTGCTCAAGCCAGCGCTGGAAACCACTTACATGGCAACGGCCCCACATTTAGCAAGCCAGTGGCCGTTAGCTTACTTGGCCCCACACCAGCGCAAGCTCAGGTCAAGCGCAGGTCATCAACAGGCAGAGAACAAACAACGACAAAGGCAGACAAAGACAAGCCACGATGCCATTTGGACCCTTTGGATCCTTTGGACTGGCCGAATGAAGACCAACGGACCGGCTGGAAGGCCTGTTGCTATGTTTACAGCCACATGTTTCCGTTTCCGTAGTTAGCAAAGCCATTGGCAATATGAAGTGAAAGAAAGTCGCAAAAAGAAAACAGGAAAATGAAAGGATAAAAAAATGAAAGAACAAAAATGAACCATGAAACATAAAAAAAATAAGAAAGAGAAAGACCGTTTGTGCAAATCTCACAACTCTACCTGGCGACAAACGCGTCGCTGTTGTGACAGCGTCTGGTTCCTGCACCTGTCGGGCTCTATGTTGCCGGTTACCCTTTGCCCTGGGATGTTTGTGTTGGGAAGACCAGAAGTCCCCTTGTCACATTGCTGACAGAAATCTGCCTTAGTAGCCTTTCTTTCACCCACACATGCGCCTCTTTTGCACCCTTTCATTATTTTTTTTTTTTTTTTTCACGGCCCCAGCCATTGTTGCCCTGTTGACTGCCCTCCCTTTCAATGTTCCTTGTCATCGTCATTACCTTTCCGGATTGTGTTGATTTATGCTCCGTTGGATTCTGTATAAAACCAGCCTGTCCTCCTTCACTTGCATCTATATCTGTTTCCTCTTCACCCTCGGACAATAACTCGCCGTTCCCAACTTTCCCAACTTCCCCAACTTCTGCAGCCGCCCAATCTCGCAAACTCCGAATTTTCAACATTTCATCATTGCAGCTTTCCAGCCATGTCTTCCCCCAAGTTCACACTCTATCCCGACTGGCCAGAGTCTGACGCAGACTTGGTGCCTTGGCCCCTGTGCCCGGGCCCCAAGCTTGCCCCCTTTGACTTTCAAGGGCCACAGGACATTGACTTCCTCAATTATCTCGGCGCTGGCCTGCATTCGCACGTCCTTAAGGTTCGAATCAAGGGTAATGACTATGCCCTCAAGCTGGTACGTGGTCGCTTTTTATGTTTATGCTCGCTTTGAGCCCCCCGTATCTATTGGCTTCGAGCGTAATGCAACTGTTAACTTTTTTTCTTATTTTTTTTTAGTTTTATTTTCCTTACGAAGAAGACTGGGTTGGTCCCGGCGACGATGAACGCTATAACAGAACACGCGTCAAAATGTCTGCTTTGGGCCAATACTCGGAGCCGTTTAACAGCGAGTGTCGCGCATTTGGCCGGCTGAAGGAGACCGGCCACGAGGAGCTCGCTCTCCCTTGCTATGGCTACGTGCTTCTTAACGAGGAGCACGAGCGCAAGCTATATGACAAGTTCGAGCTAGAGTTCAACGGCAGCTGCGAGTGTCCGGGCGCCGTAGATATGCGTGGTATTTTCCCCTGTGAACGAAGCGGTAAACCGCCACCAATCCGTGGCATCCTTAAGAAATTGGCGAGACACGAGGGCGGCCATCCGGGACACACGATGAAGGTGTCCCAAAAAGGAAAAGACCTCCTCCTGTACAAAGACCACAAGTACACGCCGCCAAAAGACTTCAGCTTGACTAATGCGCGCAAGATTTTACAAAACACAATCCGCCTACAGCAAGTGGGCATTTTCAACCTCGACATCCGACGCGAGCAGTTTTTGGACAATCAGTACTGCGACTTCAGCACAGCCATCACAGTGCCACATTACATGTCCAATCCAGAACTGAATCCCAGACTGAACGCCAAGGAGATCGCGCTCATGGAACAGGAAACCTTTGTGCATGCTATGACGGACATTTGGGACGTTGAGGATTTGCTCCAGTACCTTGAAACTAAGCCACAACAAAAATCCAAGTTGACGGACAACCTGCCGGTGTTCCCGAGAAAGGCGCGTTATGCTCAGAAATTTCCGGACAGGGCATACAGTCTTCGCCCCAACGCCCGGCGCGAACAGGAGAGACAGCGTGCGTACGCACTGGTCGATCCGCGCAGGCTCGACTGGAAGGCGTTTGCTTGTGAGAAACCGGGGAGTGTGGCAAAGCGGCGTGAGAAGCTGAAGCTGCCTCGGAAGCCCGAGAGGTGGTATTTCGATTGCACACCAGAGATGGCAGCCAAATTCAATGAGAAGTACGGGGTTTATAGTGATTTGAACTGGCTCGCGAGCGATGAGGGCTTGATATACCCTAGCAGATTCTTCCATGAGAGTCTTGACGACAAGGTCAAAGAGATTGAGGAGAGGGAAAAGGAGATCGTCGAGACTTGTTTTTAGCAAATCTGGTTGTAAATATATGAATTTTTTTTCTTATTCTTTTTTTTTTTTTTTTTTGCGCGTGTTTCTGTCATGGCAATTGATCACGAACGCAGCTCGTCTTGGAGCATTTCATGATTGCGACTCCCATAGCAGCGATAGATGGTTACCTGCATTGATGGCACGCATGTCTGCCATATTACTTGCACTTGCACATGCCCATTACGCGGGTTTATCTCCTCTGTTGGCTGGCGGGTGGTAGAGAAAATACTGACAGGTGGCACGGCTTCAACTTACTTCTATTGCTTGCAATCATATATCACATCCTCGTTATGAAACATGAATGGGATACGCTTTTCTGACCTGTACCTATGACACTGACGTGAAATATTATGTATCATCATTTTGGCATTTGCATTTCACCGCCCACTGTCTGCTACACCGTTTTTTTTTTTATCTACACAATGGGTAGTCCGGCATCCTCTACAGTTATATATGCCGTTATGTTGTCGCAAGAATGTACTCTTTGCCACATAGATTTAAAGATAAACAGCCATGCTCAACATATTCACTGGACTCCGGCCCGTGACCAATGTCAACGATCATCAAATTAATTCGCCATACGATCTCGACAATGTCCGCCATCGCAACAGCATCTGCGGCTAAGTTTTTCGATCCTGACGGTACCATCTGCGCCGCAACCAATGCGAATATGCCTGGTCCAGCCGCCGTTGGTGGGATCAAGCCCATTGTGTTGATGCTTTCCTTTCGGATAGGCAGCACCTTCAACACGACCCATTGCAGTTTTCTTGTGAAGCTCCATGACCGTGCAAACGTTATCATAGCACAAAACGATCTTGAGCTTACCGTGATCCTTCAGCTGTACCAGGAGTCCCCAGGGCAAATCCGGGCCATCCTGTGCACGGATGATGCCATGGCCGACACAAGCCATTAAAAGACATATCTTCTCTTGCGAAAATACATGCGGGACGGCGGCACGTGTATTCTCATGGGCGATTTTCCAAGGACCTGCCCAACTCATGTCATGAATCACTTCTTCGATCGCCAGCGCCTCCCGTGGATATGCGGTCATCTGCAAGAGTCGACGCTTGCGCTGGGTCCCAAAGCCGAGCTCCTGCACTGGAGCGACGCGGATATGGATATGGACGCAATTAACACGCGCCTCGCGCGCCTCCCACGCGAGTACAACCAGACGGCCTTGCACTTGCAATACGTTCCAACTGGAGAGGCTTGGTATACGGCACGATATCTGCCCGGGGCCGACCCGAGCCGTCGCCCGTGGGAGTGTGACTTGTGGATGGGTGCATCTTCAGCCTCGACGGGATCAGAGTGCGGCAGCGATTCCGGCATTTGCTCCTGTGGCGCTGACCTTTGGCGTTTAGAGACGTCGACGGCTGTGGCACAGGTCGGTTCGGGGCGTCTTGGGTACGTTGGCGATGTTGGTGGTGGCGCAAGAACTCATGAGGTTGTTTTTGCCATGTGCCGGGTGTGACAACAGTGGTCCATAGTCTTTTATCTAGTGATTCATTCCGATTGACACCTATTGAGGCCTGCATTATTTGGACTCGCTTTATTTTTTTTTTTAAAAAAAATATTAATTTCTTCCGTCTTTTCATGTTGTTTTATTTTTACTATACTTTCTCTTGTTGAACATGAAATAGAACAATAAGCACCAATAGTAATAATAAATCGTTCACAATACCAATATTATTTCGACGAAGCTGCAAACACACGCGATGACACATCACCGACGAGACGGACAAAGAGTAGAACGACGAAGAGAAAGATTAGATTTTGCGGGAGCACTTTGCGTTCTGGTGCCGCCTGTCGAGCAAGCCGGGGATATGAATCAAATTTGCGGAGAGCGTTTTGACAGCGCTCGCGGCCATAGCAAAAACGCTGCTCCGTCTTCGACCGAGGCCACCACGATCATCGCGATGGCTTCGATCGTTCAGCGGATAAGAAGGCAGCCTAACTCCAGATTTCAGGGTCTTTATTAATAATTTCAATGCAGGAACCGCCCAAATGGAAACATGCGCTGTCATAAAGTTGAAAAGTGGTGGAGATGAAGTGGACCGTCTTACACCATCTGTGAGATGCGCTTATCCTAATTTGGGCAGCGCGCGGCCTTTTAGCGTCATTGTTGACGGGTTTGTCAGGCACTGCCCGGGGTTATCGCAGGTTGCAAGGGGCCACGGCGTCAAAAACGTAAGCATAGAGACAATCAGGGTCGGCGCTGGAGAGATTCACGAGTGCCGACGAGCTGATTTCATACAGCGGCGAGCGCTGTGGAAAGTGTCCGACAAACCACAATTGGCATGGTTTCGAGGAATAGAGGCAATCGCGGGTGGCGCAGGATTTCGTCTGACGAGGCGAGGCAACTACTTGCTACGTTTACATCTGTACCTTTGAGAGAAAAACGTCCTGGTCTTGTATGTACAACATGGAATATAAATAAACAAGACCTCCCTCATCGAAAATCAAAGAGATTCTATCATCATCAACAACAAGGACAACAATCAGCTTACAGTTACCACTCGTCCCTCTCACTCTCACCAACCCTTCAGCAACATCTTCTCTCCTTGCACATTTCCACCCGGCCCTCACCCTCATCATGTCGAACATTGCAGTTGCCGGCGGCCTGGGCCACATGGGCCGCACCATTGTCGAGGTCCTCCGCGAGGAGCTTCCCTCGGAGACGACCGTGTTCGCGCTCGGCCGCAAAGCTCCCGAGGACGACGAGCGCAAGAAGAGCTTCCTCGCTGTCGACTACACTGATGTGGCCGGCACCGCCAAGTTGCTGGCCGACAACAAGGTTGGCACCGTCATCTGCGCCATTGGCGTGCAGGACCCGGTGTCCTCGGCCGCACAGGTCTCTCTGGTCGAAGCATCCGTGCAGGCCGGCACCGTCACGCGCTTCATCGCCAGTGACTGGGGCTTTGAGCACACCAAGGAGTAGGCATTAGGCATTCCCGCCCCAGTTCATCTTTTTGCTACGCATACTGACCTGCAGCTCCCCGATGTATGCTTTCCGCCACGCCCCCATTGAGGCCCTCGAAAAGACGAGCATCGAGTACACCACCGTCATCAACGGCTACTTTCTCGACTTTTACGGCCGCCCGCACGTCAAGACGTACATGCCGCCCCTGTCCTTTGCGATTGACATCAACGCCAAGGTCGCCGGCATTCCCGGGACGGGCGACGAGACGATCGCGGTGACGTACACATTTGATATAGCACGCTTTGTGGCCAAGCTGTTGAGTCTCGACAAGTGGGACCCCGTGACCTACTGCTACGGCGACCGCCTCACGCTCAACGACATTCTCCGGCTGGCCGAGGATGCGCGCGGCGCCAAGTTTGCCGTGACGTACGACTCGCTCGAGGACCTGCAGCAGAACAAGATCACGGAGCTGCCGATCCACGCGGCCATGTACGCCGTGCTGCCTAAGGCGCGGTACCAGGCACTCATGGCCATGTTTGGGCGGTGGGCCATCGAGGGGCGCTTCGACGTGCCCGTCGAGAAGTCGCTCAACGCCAAGTTCCCCGACTTTGTGACGACCAAGGCGGCCGACGTGGTTGGCAAGTGGAAGGGTCACTAAGTGCGAGCCATGGAGTGTTCAAGTGTTTAGTTATAGCCTGGGTTGTTTGAATTTCGCAATGTATTGAATGGACAGTTATATAAACATTGGAATCGTTGGGTCGCCCCCGAAATCGATAACGTTTTGCGTGAGTCCTTCAAAGGAATCCGCTCGTTTCCATAATCGCTCAAAGTAGGCCATGGCAGACGCGAGTCCGCCGAAGCGTTGTAGTGGGCCGGCTTTGGCCATAATGGCACGGATGGTATCCCTGTCGCTCTTGCTAGAAGCGCCGTTGCTAATGACGGACAATGGCCAGATCAAACTTCGTAGTACGGCCGGCGACAGAGCAGCCTCATCCAAGGCAGGGAGAATATCCGCAGGCTTGTACCATGGCGAGGAAGTATGGATTCCCCGGGCAGCACTGGCAGCAGCCTCGCCGTACATTAATGCTGCATGAATCCAGATGCGCCTGATTGTCTGCATGTCTTTGGCGTCGTTTGCGTTGGATGTCTCTGGTCTGTAGTATGCTTGGAGGTAGGGCGGTGGTTGCGATTTTATATCGTCTAGAGACGCGACAGGTTCGGCCGCGGCCTTTCCAAAGACCTTGATAAGGCGGTCCATACAGCTGTTGATCTTCCACAGTCGACTGGTGGAAGATGACTGCGAAGAAACGAGGGCAGATATCTCACCGATCGCTGTTAATACCCAGCCTTTGCACCCAACAAAGTCCTCGAGAGCGAGCTTGCTGCCGTCTTTCGTGTCCTTGTCAGATTGGGCGATGAGATTTTTGTGCCATTTCAGGAGCAGCGGTACCCGTGTGTAGGCCGTGCTGGACAGAATGTCCATGTAAAGCAAGACGGCTACTGAAAAACGGAAAGCGCCTTGGTCAGTGTTCCACAGGCGCCAGCCGGGCCCTTGGAGTGCTTCCGAGAAGGGGCGGTCGAGTGCCGAAATGATGGAGGGCAAAGAGCCGTGTTGCTCCAGCATGTCATTTAGTACGTTGCAGGCCGCCAATATATGGACACCCGGCCTTGTCACGCCGTCGGTCGACCCCATGGACAGTTCAAAAACTTGAAGTTGGACAATGTTGACCAGCATATGGGCTTGTTGTACGGGGGTCGTACTTGGGGAACGTGTTGGTGACATTGTCGATAGTTCAGTTTGGACCGCCCTGATGGCCTCGGCCATGTGATTCTCCAAAATGTCCCAAACGTAACGGCCACAGACGGTCTTGAGTGATCGCTCGGGCCGAGATGGTGGGCTGTCATTGATGTGTGACGGAGTTGTTGATGCTACCGCCTTTCCTTGTGTCAAGAGAGCAATAAAGTAGGCCGCAAGACTCATGGCGGTGTGGTAGAGCGGCTTCTGCGTCTGCAGAGTGGCTAGCACCCAAGCGCGGCCGCCTTCAAATATTGTAGGCTGGTAATGCGGAAACAAAAATGGAAAGACATAGTCGAGATACATGACGGTAAAGTCGACTGAGATGTCCGTCAGTGTTAGGGCGTCAAAATCAGCAGCAGATTCTGGGTCGACGAGGTTGTCTGCTGGTCTTGTCGTCGAGGGTGATGGCGTCGTCGTGGTCAATGACGTGTCTTTCCCGGATGACGCTCGCCGTCGATGTTTATCAATCCTCCTCCTGTCTTGGGCTTGTTTGATTTCGGCCCGGACAGCGAGCGCCCTGCGTTCTTGGAGGCTTCCGCCGTCCAGCCATTGCGGCCTGGACGCGCCAGTATGACACTGAATCCCGAGCGTGGAACATGTCGTGCAAACAGGCCGTCCGCGGTCGCATTTCTTCTTCCTCAGTCGACATGTCCAGCAGGACGGTGTGTCGGGGGCCGAAGGCATGTTTTTGTTGCTGCCGTTAACATCGTTGCCGTTTCGACGTGGATGAAGACGCGACGTTGAAGCTGACCAATCTACGACTTAGATGACGTTGCGTGGCTGTCTAACAGTCCTAGCGATGGGGATTGGCCCCTGGACCCCTGTCACTAACACAACCCAGTTTAGTGGACCCACGTGACTCTCTCACATGTATCCACTTTTTGTAGCCACCTCTAACAGTGTGTCAAAAGTCCCACTAATATCGTTATCACGCAAGAGGCCGGTGCTGTAACGCCATTTGCCAGCGCTGGCAGGACCTTCCGACCTCGTTATCAGAGATACCGGTTGCCAACAGCGGGCAAGACAACTTCACCTGTACACCGACAACTGGGATCTTTGTCATAGTGGCACTTCTCTCCCGGGAATATCCATCCCTCGCTTCATAATGCCAACATCTCAGTTTGTGCCCTTATCGCCGCCTCCGAGGTCACTTCGAGTTTCTCAGCGGCCGCCAACAGCGTGTAGAGGTAGGTTGCGGGACCACATTTGATAATTTTTGCTGATTTCGTCATCCTAACATTCCAGAATGCTCTCAACGCAAGGTGAGGTGTGACAAGCAGACACCGTGTGGAAGATGTGTGCGTTTGTCGAAAAAGTGCACCCGTGAAGTGGTCAGGATCAGCAAATCGCTGTCGTTGCACCGAGACGAACTCCGTTTTCTGCGGTCCTTACGAGCCCGGCTTGTCGAACAGGAGCCTGTATATCACGATGCCGTCGCGGATATCGACCAACGAATACATTTTCTGGAGCACGGCAAGTCGGCACCTGACGCCAATGGGTCCTCTCCGTCAGACACAGTCGACACCGGCAGTGTCAATGGCGTCGATGCGATGATGCACAGTCCGGCTGCGACTGACGAGGACGATTTGAGAAGCAGCTATGGGGGAGCGGCCACGGTGCCCAGCCCCACGAGCCTGAATACGGCGACATCAACATCCACAGCATCAACGCCAGCCATTACCTATGCCCAGACGCAAAGAGCACCGCAGTACCAGCAACTGACGACACACAGCCGCGCGTCGACGCACCCCGACGACAACAATGCCTCGATCTTGACGGGCTTCGAGTTTCTCGCATGGGGCCGATACAGCCAGACCTGCTTTCCTCACCGACGCTGCAGGTGCTACCAGAACCGGCGGTACTCTGAACTGGCATCCATCAACTGTGATGCAGCGTGGATTGGTCGCCAAGCCATGACGTTACGGGGGACCGAAGATGACAGCGATGTGTTTCTTCCGCCCTCTGTTGCCCGAAAAGTTGTTGCCTTCCATATGGACCACCTCCGCTGGCACCACAACGCCTTCCACGGCCCCACGTTCTTGGCCCAATGCGAGCAGTTCTGGCAGACGGGCACGGCAGACCACCCGCTGTGGCTGGCGTTGTACTTTGCCGTGTGCAGCAACTCCCTCTGGACCCTGTTGAACAATGAACCGTGGAAGCAACAGGTGGCGGGTGATTTTGCATTTGACGAGGGGCTGGTCGGCCGCCAGTTCCAGGCCATGGTCAACACCTTGTACGGCGAGAACTTCCTCGAGAACCTGTCGCTGTATGCTGTCCAGGCCATTGTCATCTCGACACGCATTGCACACAACTTGGACCGTACCGACCTGAACGCCATTCTGGTCGGAGCCGCTGTGCGGATTGCCCATTGTTTGGGGCTGCACAAGATTGCTGGTCCCCACGGCGACGACGGCAGCACCGACATCGACACGTGGCACGAGCGGGTCGAGATTGAGACGGGCAAGCGAGTCTGGCTGCAGCTCGTGATCCAAGACCACTTCCAGATCCCGTACACAGATACATACATCATTCACCCGTCACAGTACATCACGCCGCTCCCCCAGAACTGCAACGATGACGACATGGTGGCACGGCCAGCGGATGTGCCGACAAACTCATCCTATGTGCGCATGCTGGGACGGACGGCGTCTCTTATCCCGCCGTTGCTTGACGGGCTCGGTGCCATGGGCTCACGCAAACCGCCGGCAGAAGCCTATCAGCATATTCTGGCTTGCGATCGCGTCATGCGCGCCAATGTGGCCAAGATTCCAGAGTTTTTGCTGAGGGAAGATGCCTCGTCGACAACACAGCCTCCGCCATGGCTGCCTCTGGCCCGCCGCACTCTGGCCATCTCTGCCGCCGAAAAGATCATCATGATCCACCGCCCTGTGCTCTTTGACTCGTTCCAGGGCGGGCCGGCGTTCCGGCACACCCGCACAACCTGTGTCGCCGCTGCCACCACAATTCTGAGAGAGCACGAACAGGCACTGGCCGAGCAGACGCTGTCGATCTGGACACACTCTGCCTTTTGTGTCACCGCGGCTGTCGTCTTGGGCCTGGAGCTGTTTCACCGGACAGACCACACCGACGACACGGCACACACCTACCGGCAGACGCTTGCTCGTGCCGCTGACCGTCTTCGTCACCGCCGGTGTGACGCCATGGCCAAGCGCGGTGCGCTTCTGATCGACACCCTGCTGGCCGCCGAGGAAGACCTGGTCCTGCGGATGATGCGGACCGCCCGGGCCGGCGACGCATCGACAGAGAACCACCAAAAGGCGATCATCAACGACATGCTGGGCAGGCACGAAATCATGGCCCGCTTTCTGGCGCGGGCCCCACCAAAACCAGATGGAAGCACGGGCGGAGGGAGTGCTGGAAGCACACCTGTGGCCATCAATACACAGTCCATGGACATGTCGCCGCAGGCACAACTCCTGGCATACACTGCTGTCATCCCGCACGGCCATGCGACAAACACGGCAAACACCAACGGGAGCCACGATGGGATGAACGCCCTTCTTACGTCGATGGACATGGACACCAGCCAGGACTTTGAGTCGTGGTTCAACAACGTGTTTGCGCCGGTGTACGACCCTCTTCTCTAATAGACTAGCACTTTGTTCATTTATCACGCTCATGAATTAAGATGACATTTGACATGAAACGGCATGCTTTAATAATACCGTGCATTCCTTGATCCAGTTGTATCTATCCTGTTACTTTGATTTTCGTACCACACTCCTAAAAGTTGTAGAGCTTCACGGCAGCCGGCTCAACAGGACGGCCGTCCTTGTCAACCTCGCCGCTAATCTCATTGACCTCCTTCTTGGTCTTGCGGTTCGCCACGGCGTACAGCACCAGCAGAGCCAGCGTCACTGCCACCGAGAACGCCATGAACGCCACCGCAATCGTCCATCCCCGGTGGTAGTACGGCAGGTCGTCGGACCGGAACAGCTGGCCGCCGACAATGCCCGCGCAGTTGGCCGCCATGATGAACAGGGCCATGCGGATCGACCGCTCGGCGGGCGTGCGGGCATTGATGGCCAGCCAGGAGCCGTGGGCCGCATGCCACCAGCTGCACGTGGCGCTGGCCAGGGTCAAGAGGGCAAACTTGGTCGAGCGCCCGGCCGTGTCGGGCAGGCACTTGTAGGCCACGGTAAAGACAAACTCGATGAGCACGGCAATCAGCACGAAACAGCCGCGGCGGCCCCAGCGGTCGGCCACAAAGCCGCCGATGATCACGAGCGTCACCGACACCCACTGGCCGACCGAGGTCATGGCGTTGGACGCGAGCTTGTTGTAGCCAAACGACGCGACAATGGTCGGTGCATAGGACCAGAGAGCGGTCGAGGGGGCGAGGCCGACCGTGGTCAGCAAGACATGCAGCCAGACCTTGGTGCTGCCCAGCGTGACGCGGATGTCCTCCCACGAGACGCGGCGCTGCAGCGGGCCGGCGGCAGGGTCGTCCAGAGCCTTGCGCTGGCGAAGGATGAACAGTTCACGCTCGTTGAAATACTGGACCCGGGCAAACGAGACGGGGCTGCTCGGCAGGCCGGGGAAGAGTGTCACGAAAACGACGCCCGTCAAGATGGTAAAGATTCCTTCGAGCTGGGGGTGTTAGTGGGGCGGTGAATACGGAAATGGAAAATGGACAATGGAAAATAGAACAGCATAAGAGGCGCTTACAATAAACAACCACTGCCATCCGGCCAGACCGGCGACGCCGCGCATGTGCAGCACGCCATAAGCAATCAAGCCACCAGCCGCCGTGGCCACGCCGTTGCCCAGGAAGAAAAAGGCATACCGCCGGCTCAGTTCATGAGCGCGGTACCACTGCGAGATGGTGAACAGGCTGCCGGGGATGAAGCCCGACTCACAGAGGCCGAGCAGCAGACGCGTGGACAGGAACGCGCCGAGGCCCTTTTGGAACGCCTGGAAGGTGGCCACCAGACCCCACAGGAAGATCTGTGTGCCGATCCACGCCTTGGGCCCGACGCGGTACAGAACGAGGTTGGACGGGATTTCGAGAAGCACAATGCCTGCATTCAGCAGCTGTGTGCCAATATTGAACTGGTTCTGGGTGATGCCGACGTCCGCCAGAAACTTGTCCGTCAGAGCGTTGCCGGCATTGGAGCGGTCGAGCTGCAGGCCAAAGAACACAAGCATCAGGATGGGCATGACGATCCGGTCGACCTTGCGGACGACGGCCTTTTCCTCGTCCGCCGTCCAGGACTGCGTGACGCCGGTGCCAGAGTCTGTCTCACTGCCGGGAACAGACGAGACGGCCGGTTGGGCCGACTTCTCTTCGTCGGCCACCGGCACGGTGCCCGTGAGAAGGTCCGACTTGGCCATACTGATAAGGTGCTGGATGGTCGATGAGGTGGTAGAGTGTGCTGCAAACAATAAAAATATGAATGTCAAAGACGAAGAATAGACAGCCGTTGTTGCTTGTGCTGATCATCGATCATGGTGGCCCTTGGCGGGTCGAGTCTTCATATACTCGTCGTCTCGCAAAGGGTTATCACCAAGATAGACATCGTCCTGATTGTCAAATCTAGCGGCGCGATTGCACCATCTTGGGCTTGCAACATGGATGCATCCTTTTTGGGAAAGATTGGTTCGCGGTCGATGACAACAGTCGAGATTTGGACAGTGATAGGAGAGATCACGCAAAGTCTGCGGGACTTTGACCGCGTCGTCCCCTGTGTATGGGGCGGGCGAGACGGATGTTGTCGGTAGACGGACCCACAAATCCCACAAAGTGGAGCCCGCCCAGCAAGGCTATCTTGACAACTCGGGCGAGATTTGAACTGGGCCGTGTTTTCATACAGTGAAAAAGACGCGGGGCACCAATGGTGATATCGGGGACAGAGATTTCGTAATTTTTGTGAGAATAACAAACCGCACGTCTCTGAGATCCGGGGGTCAAGCTTTTATCGATAGAGTCATACTTTTTTCTCCAAAGTGCTGTCTGCAAACAATATAACACCGCCGCATGGACGACACCACACTTTTGCATTTCGACGAGTGTATGACAGTAACTGCCACATCAACAACACACATACGATGCGACATACACTACACGCGACTGGGCTTCTCGCCCTTGCCTCCGTTACGGTCGCTGACTTGACGTACCGCTCCCGCCCCGACCTTTCTCCTCTCCATCTCAACATCACAATTCCCTGCGGCGAGCGTTGCGCACCCGGCTACATTTTCGTCTCGCCATTCACAACATACGGCGAGCCCGACGACCGCGTCTCCTACCAGGTCGCACCCTACATCTTGGACAACACCGGTGACCTAGTGTGGTCAGGATTTGGCTACTTTGCTGGCTGGACGGGCAATCTGCAGGCCGCCCGCTACCAGGGCAAGGACGTCCTCTTCTCCTTTGAAGGCCTGCACAATGGCAACCACGGCCACGGCCACGGCCACCACACGCTGCTGGACAGCAACTACAACGTTGTCCGGACTCTGAGAGCAGGTGGCCATCACGTGTCGGACAAGCACGAGTTTGAGATTCTCGACGAGACATCCGCCGTCTTCCAGATCTACGAACCCGTGCAGCGGGACTTGAGTGCCTTTGGCGGAGAGGCAGACCAGACCTGGATTGTCGACGCCATCTTCCAGGAGCTAGATATCGCCACGGGCAAAATGCTCTTTGAATGGAGCAGCCTCGACCATGTATCGCCTGATGGTAAGTTAACACCCACACCCAAGCACACACTTTTGTCTTCGCGCGCTAACAGCGTAGAATCCGCCCTCCCCCTGCCTCGTGGCTTGGCTGGTGTTGGCCGCAGCAGTGCCACCGCCTGGGACTACTTCCACATCAACTCGGTCATCAAGGGCTCGGATGGCCACTACCTGTTGTCGGCTCGCCACGCCTCCACCATTTTCAAGATCAACGGCACGGACGGCTCCGTCATCTGGCGCCTTGGCGGCAACCACTCCGACTTTGCACTTGGAGAAGGCGTCCGCTTTGGCTTCCAGCACCACGCCCGGTATTTTGTCGAGGATCCTACCGGTGCCAACGAGGTCATTTCCCTGTTTGACAACTCCGTCTATGGATCCGAGTCCGCCGGCGACGGCAACGAGATCCGCATCAACCCCTACTCGCGCGGCAAGTACATTCGCCTGGACCATGTCGCCAAGACAGCAACCCTCGTCCGTGCCCTCGAGCCGCCAGCCGTCGTCACGCCGGACCTGGCTGTCGGCGACGCGCCCATCCTTACAAAGTCCCAGGGCTCGCTCCAGTCTCTTCCCGGCGGCGGCGGCGACTTTGTCAACTGGGGCTCGGAGGGCCAGATCACCGAGTACGATGCCGACGGCAAGCCCGTCTTCCACGCATTCTTGGGCCGCGACTGGCTGAGGGACAAGCTGCAAAACTACCGCGCTTTCCGGTACAACTGGACGGGCTACTCGCCTGAAGAGCCGGCAATCTACGCAGAGTCTTCGGCCGACGGTACGGTGCGTCTGTTTGTGAGCTGGAATGGAGACACGGTCACCAAGTCGTGGCGGTTCTCCTGGGCCGAGGAGACGGATACATATGGGGCCGACGGAAACGCCACCACAACTACTTGGAAGGACAAGGTTGTTGCCCGTCGTGGCTTCGAGACGTCGGCTCGCATCCAGCGGACAAAGGACGTGCGCATTGTTTCGGTCCGAGCAGAGGCACTCGATATCAAGGGCCACGTTCTCGGTGCCTCTTCGTCTGTCGTTGTTCAGCATGCAGTTCCCAAAGTTGTGGGTGGCGTTGACAGAGAAAATATTAAGGAGCAGACTACTCTTGGGCTGAGCGTAGAGTTGTAGTTTTTATGTAAGAAGATTTGCATATATTTTTTAGTTCCTAACAATAACATATATCCATTTCCTACCCTTTCCAATTTTTCGTCGACAAACGCAACAAATGCTACGGCTACCATAGCTAATATATTAATAGCTTGATCGGTAATATAAGTAACGGTGAAGAAGTCCTACTGTGTTTACGAGGGGGCAATAGAAAGTCGCGAGGATATAGCCACATACAGGGAGATAAATAAAGAATCGAGTTATTTTTTGGCGTCCTTTTACAACTGACAACATTGCTATTATAAACATGTCCCACACGGGCCTCGCCAACGGGCCAGAACAACATCTAGTTAGACAGCAATATGATTAGGTCTTCACTTCCTCGACGGTAGACGTCTGCTCGTGTTTAGCTCCGGCTCCTTGACGGAGAATGTCAAGGCCATACGAGCCAGTGCAGACAGTGCTGCGAAATTGACGTGCAGGGATCTTGCGACTGAACAGCTCATCTAGCTGCGCATAAGATCGACCAGTAAAGTCGGGGATAAAAAAGTACGTGATGGCAATATCAAATACACCAAAGGCGGCAAAGCTAAGTCTGTCAGATTTTTCAATGAAACAAAAAAAGGGGCAACGTCAAGAGGAGAAAACTTACTAGATTGCCGAACCACCAACACCGAGCCTCGTTGGCTGTAGCATATACGGAATGGCAACGTTGTACGTAGTCCCGAGAATACCATTGCCTAGTGCTCCGAGGGTTGTAGTCTTTGCTCGAAGCCGCATGGATCCAGACTCACCAATGTAAATCCAGCCGGATGCGTTCGGACCAAGTGTTGAGCTGTAAGAGCCGATGCAGAGGAATGCCAGCATGATGTGACCGGCTTGAATGTTGTAGGGAAGTTTCATCGCAAGGCCAGTGGCACCGATACCAACTAGACGAAGTTAGACTAGAGAGCCAAAAGAAGGCGAGTAACATAGAACAGCATCATACTCATAGAGATCAAGAGACCGCACTGGCCAGTAAGCAACAATCGTCGACGTCCAATTTTTTTCACTTCACTGAGGGCCAGAACGGTAAAGATGGCGGCACACTGGAGAGCAATGGCGATACAGGTTGATGCAAGGGAGTTTGTCTGACCGGCGAGAGTAAAGCTTGATTATGTCAGATTAAACAGTATAGATCTGTGAATCAGTGCAATAGAACGTACAAGTATGTCTTCTGTGGCCCTGTAATAACATTGCCGGCAAGGGATGCCGTCAGGGGTGGGAAGAATGCACAAAATGTTCTGCGGAGATTAGTACCACGGAAGCAGTCCGCGAATGTACTGTCTTTCATCTGCGCCCAATGATTAGAGACGGATATTATAGCTGAAAAAACCAGGAAACAAAGTACAACTCACCAGCTCCTTCTTTGCGGCTTCTTGGCCGAGAGTGTATTCATACTCCGCATAGATGAGCTCCCGCTCATCATCGGTGCGGTTGGGATACATGAACCGAATAGACTTTTTGGCCTGTTCTGATTTCCCGTGCATCACCAGCCAAGCAGGAGACTCGACCAGCAAGAACAACTGTAGGACAAGAACAATGACTGGAAGGCAGACACAGACCAGGAGTGGCATTCGGTACGCCCATTTGTTGTTCGCCTCGGGCCATACCTGCTGTCCCACATAGCAGAGAACAACGGAGATAAGGTCGCCACAAGTCGCTTCACAGTGTCAGACTTATATTGCTTGGGGCGTTCAAAGACGGAGTAACTCACAGATAATCAGAAAGCAAGAGATCATGGCACCGCGTGCATTGCGTGGGGCGAGTTCACTGATGTACATGGGTGCCGTTGCTTGGGTAAGGCCGGCGACATATGCCAGCAAAAATTTGGCAGCTGCAAATACCTTCCAGTTTGGAGCCACGAACTCGATAATGACACCGACAATCATGACACAAACATTGAAATAGATTACAGCACGACGACCAAACCAGTCGGCGATGGGGCCCATAGAGAACTGGCCAAGAACCTGAGCTGGTGCGGCCACGGCGCTCCAGCTGTTGTTGTTAGATGGAATCCTCGCGACAAACACACGGGGCTATAATTTGTTTGACGTACATTGACACGGTTTTCGGTGTCACGGCATATTTACCAATGCTTTTGTAGCCACCTCCCATGACATAGCAAAATGACTGGGAACCGACGAGCGAGTTGACGGCCGTGGTGTCGGTGCCAAGAATGAGTGCACTGGCAAGAGCGGCACTGACAACAGCAAAAACCTTCTTGTCCTGACGAAAGGTCTGCAACAGGCTTGGCGATTCTGTCAAAGTCATCTGCTGTGCAGCAACGAGTTCCACAGTACGGTCGTTCTTTTCAAACGTTCCTTCGTCCTCGTCGCAGC
This sequence comes from Sporothrix mexicana, assembly GCA_021396375.1. NCBI lineage: Eukaryota > Fungi > Ascomycota > Sordariomycetes > Ophiostomatales > Ophiostomataceae > Sporothrix > Sporothrix mexicana. The sequence continues at coordinate 101,902 of WNYC01000065.1, read as the reverse complement.
GAGCGGTGTCGATCCGCTTGCTATCCGTGATTTCGTCCATGATGGTAGTTGCGGTACCAGATAATTGTATAGGGATACAGGTGTGAAGAAAAGAATGATAAATTCCGAAAAGATATCGCTCGGGAGATGTGCTACACATCCGATATATATTTGTCAAGCTCTGCGCAGATCGTATTCTCCAAGAGGGACAGTCATCGGCTGATTACCGGCTACGGCTTCTCGTTAATCTCCCAGTTGCCAATGGTATGACAGCTAATGTGGTCGCCGTTCATGAAAGAGCCGACGCAATAAAATGATCCTATGAGGGGCATCATTGATAGGCGAGGAGTGCGGAGATCAAAGAATAATTGTGGTTGAGGATGTTGTTCAGGATGCCACACCCCACGGGGAACACATCAAGTCTGGGGAAACAATTTTGACAAGCGGAGGTGACAATGTTCGTTGATGGATGTGAGTTGGTCCAGTTTGTTGTGGAGAATTAAGTGGAGATTTTAACTGACAGGCGAGATTCCCGAACCTGAAGCGAGCTCCCACGCGATGTGAAGAAGCCTTCCGCCGGCTAGTGTTCTATTTTCCAGGTTGGAGGAATTCCACCGGCGTACCGATCGCTCCGGCTCGCTGTTGTGTTGAGCGTCGTTGAAATCGTTCCTCGCTCCTTGTCTCCAGAACACCATTTCCAATCCTGTGGATTAGCTGCATGGATCTGGAAAGATCGACTTTCTCGTTCGGCCACACTCGGCAACTGCGGTTGAAAAAGAAATAGAAAATGAACCAAAAAAGCCACACCACGAAGGAACAAAAGGCAAAGCAATGCACAACATATCACCATAACTGCCACAAGAACAAGTCGATAATTTTTTGCACAATATCGCAAAAAAAAAAAATCATCAGAAAGTCCGATTGCGACCATCACATAGCAAACCTAAAATGGACAGCAACGAAGAAAATGCAAAAGCTGCCGCAAAGGTCGAGAAGCAGCTCGGCGATATTTCACGGAGCCCTCTACAGTCATACCACGAAGCCTGTGGCGACAATACGAATCTCAACAACAATTGTATCGACCCCGAAAATGTTGACATCGCCGATGAAACACCGGTGCCGTCTCCAGATGCTGAGAAGCAAAATGACAAAAGGTCATTGCAGGACCAGACAAATTTATTGCCATTCCGTCAGCTCATTCTTGTTTTTATTGGACTTGGATGTGCTGTGTTTTGTGAGTGACTTGTTAAATCAAATTTGACTTCAGTCGTACCCTGTATTAATTCATGTCTTGTAGGCTCGTTACTGGATCAGACAATGTAAGCACAAACCGCACTTCCAACATGCTTCACAGCAGACTATTACTGACTTGACGACAGTGTATCGACTGCCCTCCCTACTCTAGGCCGCACTTTCCACGCCGCATCTATATCGTCATGGGTTGGTACTTCATATCTATTGACATCCACGGCATGCCAGCCATTATATGGACGATTGTCCGATATCTTTGGTCGTAAGGCTATTTTGCTGGGCAGCATGGGCTTGTTCTTGCTTGGATCTATTCTGTGCGCCGCATCACAGAGCATGATTATGCTTATTGCTTTTCGTGAGTCATCCCGGCAGCCCATGCCTACACCTTTTCTACTCTAACTCACAGCTTAGGTGCCGTATCTGGCATCGGAGGCGGTGGTATCATGACATCTGCCATGATTGTGACGTCTGATGTTGTGTCGCTCGAGAAACGTGGATTCTATCAGGGCATGGTCGGCGGAGTCGTTGCACTTGCGAACTCAATAGGCCCGCTTGTGGGCGGTGCATTTTCCGAGAAAATTTCCTGGCGGTGGTGCTTCTACATCAACATTCCCCTGAGCAGCATCGCCATCCTAGTTGTGGCATTTGTTCTCCCGTTCAAGAAGGTAACGGGCGATATACGTGCAAAACTTGCCAAGATTGACTATGTCGGTTGCTTTTTCATGTTTACATCAGCCATCCTTATTCTGCTTGCTTTGTCATGGGGTGGCACTGCCTACACGTGGAATTCCGCTGGGTCCATAGCACCGCTCGTCATCGGCGCAGTTCTTGCAATCGTGTTTATCATTGTCGAGATAAAGTTTGCCAAGTTGCCGTTGATCCCAAGTGAGTTGAGCCTCCTATCCTATTTGACAGCCCCATCTGCAACTGACATCCACAGTGCACATTTTCAAAATAAAAACCGTTGCTGGTGCAAATATTGGTGCTTTCTTCACCGGCTTCATGTTCTACTGCAATCTTTTCTACGTATGTTGACACCTTCACTACACCCTATGTCTCCCATTTTCTTTCTCGCAGCATAGACGGTCACTAACCTGCAATGCAGTTGCCGCAGTTTTACCAGGTCGTGCGTGGTGCATCACCTATTCAATCCGGCCTTCTTCTGCTACCACTTGTTCTTGTTCAGACTGTGACATCCGTCACCGCAGGTGCCCTCGTTTCCAAAACTGGAAACTACCAGCTAAATCTGTGGGTCGGATTTGCGATCTGGACCATTGCTCTCGGCCTTCTGTCTACGGTCTCTCCAGATGTATCAAACGCAAAGCTTGTCGGCTACCAAATCTTGAACGGGATTGGCGCCGGTCAAACATTCCAAACAAGCCTCATCGCCATCCAGGCTAGTGTCAAGCGCGGGGAGATGGCTGTGGCAACCTCAACTCGAAACTTCCTGAGGCTTCTAGGCGGAACAATCGCCCTAGCAGCCTGTGCTGCCATCCTCAACAATACTACAAAGTATGCACATTTATGTCTCAGAGCATTTCAATAGCCTGTTTTATTTCAGAACTCATCTGACTTGCATTTTTTTTGTCCTCGCAGAAACAACCTGGCAGGAGTCGTCCCGAGCGACGTCATTGACCAGATCATCTCTGATCCCACGGTCATTTCCTCAGGGGGCCTTGGCCTCACATCAGAAGACATCGGCGCAGCCCTCCAAGCTTATAGTATGTTCACAGCCAAGTTCATATTGCAGTGGCAGCACAACTGACTGATTTGTTGCAGCGAATGGTATTCGCAACATCTATTATTTTATGATTCCGCTTTCTGGTATCTCATTTTTCGTCACTCTATTTATGATAAAAGGACACACTCTGAAGCGAGATGACGACGCAAAATTACAGGAAGAAGGTAAAATGTGGGTAGAGAAGAACAAACGGCAAGGCATTTTTCACATGAACAAAAATGCAGTAGAGGCACCTGTCACTGTGGAGGGCGTGACGGGGACAGCACGTTGAACAAGAAAGTAGAGCATCCCATCACAATACATCACTTATTTTTACATTTCTAGTGCTACGGTACAAGTCTATCCTAGGTATAGCCAACCTGCCAGTAGGTTTCTTTTGTTATCAATCATGCCTTTATTCTGTTTTCTCAACAAATTGTAACAAGTATGTTGGCACGTCCTTCCACTGCATGCTGCTGTCGAGAAAGTTTTAGCACTCTGCCCATTATTTCCGAATGATAGCTGCATGCATATGTCTTGTCAGCCATGGGACAACGCCGAACAATCCGTTTCTTTCATATACCGTCTACTGTATGGTCAATTCTGTCCACTCCATATGCCGCGTGATATTTATCGCGTTATCGAGAACACTCATAGTCTATTGAATGGAATCACTCATAGATTGTTGATTTTGAATCTACCTGTGAAAAAATGAGCCTGAAAATACCACTAAATTTACACGATAGATTTACGATGTTTTCTGTTGCAACTGACTTTACACTTTCTATTCAGAAAGTACATAGGCATCCTGTGAATTTTCCAGTAAAATAATACAACATCAAACGAAAAGTTGGAGCAAAAATATACAATTGATGCGATGTAAATTGCCATCTACCAGATCTTTTGCTCCGCAAAGTAGTCCCCCCAAAATTCCTCTCTCTCCTTATTCTTGCCATTTGGTATTAGTTCGAGAGTCTCGCCAATTCGCATGACATGGTCATGATCCTCCGCTGCGGATGGCCAATATAAGTACTTGGAACCGGAGTTTGGGTTGCCGGTCTTGATGAAGTTGGCCCAGAGGTCACTGGCCATATGCGCAACCTTTCGATCGATTTCCGTGAAGGGGTCCAGAGGTGCCGTCCACAAAGAGTCAAACACGTATGGAATCTCCGCTGCATGGTAAGCTCCTGTGCGAGAGCCGTTGAAGAATACATATCCCTTTGCTTTTGGAACTGGGTAGTCAGTTCTGAATCCACGACGCGGGGGAGGTGCGTGAGTCCAGTGGTAAATGTAAATATCAGACTTGGCATGCTTCTTCCACAGATTGTAGTGAAGGTGTGGCCCGACACGAGAATTGTCTTGACAAGCGGCATTCCATTGCTCGAGAGCCGACCCTTCTGTACCATAGAGCTTAAAAAATCGCTCAGCAAATTGACCGTACTTTGCTTGTGCAGCAACAGCAAGATCGTCGTCGTTGAAGTCCGGATGCGTGTAGTTGCCGCTCTCGTCTTTGTTCTGTCCATTCAGCAACGGGACGTCATTCATGGTTCCTTGCAACAACGTTTCTTCGTATGTCCGTGGAAATAGCCATCCGTCGAGGCAGGCGCGGTAAAATGGCGGGGGACCCCACATTGTATTGTCGTCGCGGTGATTTCCCTCCAGCAGTCTGTCCAAAGTAATGCAACGCATGTCTTGGACACATTTTGCTCCCTTTTCGGCAAAAATCTCTTCGCCCTCACGCTCTGCTTGTTCCTTGGTGCGGTATGATGGAGCCAGGCAAGAAATCAACGGGTCGCGTGGGTGTCTTGTACCAGACTGGGTGATGGCACCATGAAAGAGGCCTTTGCTCTGCGGTCCATAAAGATGGAGGCCAACACATGCCGACCCAGCAGACTGCCCGCCGATTGTGACTCGACCTGGATCACCACCAAACGATGCAATGTTTCGTTGGATCCATTGTAGACAGGCAATCTGATCTTGCAGTCCGTAGTTGCCAGAGGCATTGTGTCCTCCAGGGCACTCAGCGGAGAGTTCGGGATGTGCCAGCCAGCCAAGAATGCCCAGTCGGTAGTTGAATGTGACGACAATGACACCCCTGGCCGCGAGGGATGTCCCGTCGAAGTTGTTGTCCGAGCCGGAACCCCATAAAAATTTCCCGCCGTAGATCCATACGTAAACTGGGTAACGGGCCGCACCTATATCACCAGGGGTTGCCGGTGTCCAGATGTTCAGATTCAGACAGTCTTCGCTTTGAGGTGGCGGCTTCTCTGTCCAGTAGAGCGGACCGGGGGGCAATTGCGGTGCCATGTCGCCGAATTTGGAACAATCCCGAACATCATCCCACGAGGGGGCTGGCTGCGGTGCTCGCCATCTGTTCTCACCGGCCGTGGTTGCGGCAAATGGAATGCCCCGAAAGATGGTGGCGCTGGGCGTTTTGTCCGATGCAACGCCAGCCACGAGACCGGTCTCTATTTGGATTGGGCTCAAAAGGGTCATGTCGGATAGTGAAGAACCGATTGTCATTTAAAAATGACGAGACTTTGCTGCTTAACGTTTCCCATTGTCATTCGAGGCGAAGCATTGGGAGACGGATGAAGCTGAGTTGAAATAGCTACATCGATATTGCTTCGTGTTTGTCGCGTCGGTAGTTTGACGGAGATCTCGCCAAACGTCAAAAAGCCGTCGGTCCCCTCGCCTACTGGGAATGGTAATCCGCTGGATTATTGCCGGGTTTGTACTAGTTTGGTTGTCTGCCCATCACATTTCTCCGTTGCACTCCACGGAACGACGAACAGGTTGTCGTAAACAGTTAGCGCAACATTGTCCAATTTTGCTGAGGCGAGAGCCGCGTAAATACGTCGTACATTCAGAGAGGAAACCAACTTTAGATCACCCAGCGTTGCCTGCACTCTGGCATCTGTGCTTCCGGTTGAGTCGCTCTGTGCCCGATTTCAATAATATTACGAAGTATTTCTTATTCTTTGTTTTCTGCAGGATCATTTCGCTGATAATCTTGCATTGCCCCGTGACGACTGCACCTCCCAAGACTGGTTATCTCCATAGCCGACAGAAGGGAAGCGAGAATTCCGCCCGTCTCTATCACGCGACATGGCAACAACTACGCAAGCCACCTCCTCGAACGGAGTGGAACCAACGACGTGCGAAGACAGCTTAACACAGCGGATAAAAACAAGACGTGTTCGGACCGGTGAGAAACCTTATTGTCCTGTGCGGTCTATGACAAACAAAGAACATTGGAGCAACGCTGCTGACGATAGCCGCATTTTTCTCCTCCAGGCTGTCTGACATGCCGAGCACGGAAGATCAAGTGCGACGAGACGCCCGGGGGTTGCTCCAACTGCGAGAAGCGGTTTCTCGTTTGCGACTATGGCACACATGATACACTGCAGGAAGTGTCGCTGCAATCTCCCTCAGTCGTTTCCTGCAGCTGCGAGCAATGCCGTATTGCTCGAAGCCGATGTACCCGCACGCAACCAAAGTGTGCTCGTTGCGATGCGCGGAATCTGGCATGCGCTTATCGCGACGATGACGGTTCCGGAGCGGCTCGGCTGACGCCTACAGCCCGGCAACGTATCGAGCTGGCCAGAAAGAAAAACGGGGCCAGGAAACGACCAGGACGACGAACCACATTCACCTTGCCGGCCCATGCGATTGATGATGACAAAGACAGCCAGCAAGCAAATGAAACAGACGACAATACAACCGTCAGCGTTGCTTGGCGGTCAGTCTCAAGGCAGGCAGAGGACACATCCCAGCCAACTGCACAACCGGCGGCGGAACAAGAAAACACACCACTTCTCCGAGCACACGACTCCCCTATTGACGGGAGGCAGTCTCAACCAAGCATCCATGCTTCATCCAGCGGCCAGCCGAGAAACAAGGAACAGTTTGAGTCTGCTTCGGTTCCGGACAACGTGTGCGACTATGTAAGCGCCTTTTTCAACTATGTCTCCCCGTACCAGGCAAATGCCTTCATACATCGCGGAATATTGGGCCTGCAGATGCGTGACGACCAAGCCTGTGAAACTCTGCTTTTGGCTATTTGTGCTATCAGCGCCCGCTTCGTGGAAAACGCACATGGAACAGGTACAGCGCCAAGCACACGATCGCGGGCCTGGGCACGTACAGCTGCCTGCAGGCTCTTGTTTGCACATAACGTGACTATCGAAAAGACCATGGCGGCGCTGCTTTTATGCAAACACGCGGCCTACAGTGGCGACTTCAACCAAGCATTTCTCCTGGCCGCTCTAGCAAACCGGTTTGCTCTAAAACTGAAGCTCTTCGACGAGTGTCGCTGGACTGACAGCACTGAAGAGTCGGATGCAGTTGCTAGTTCTTGGGTTAGACATGAGCAACGACGCCGTGTTATGTTCGCATGCTATAGTGTAGACCGTGCAACTGCAACTGGCCTTGCTGAATTGACCTTTTGCCCCGCCACCAGTGTTCGCCTGTCCTTACCTAGCGAGGATTACAATTACGAGTGAGTCTGTTTTGCAATGCACCACGAGTCTGAGTTGTCTGACGCCGTTCATCCCTCTCTAACAACGTTATTTCATGACTCTAGCTTTGATGTACCGTGCTCAACACCTGTCCCAGTGCTAGAGGCAGACGACTTGGGTCCGATTACTTCATCATATGATTCTGTGGGAATCATGGGGCACTACGTGGCTCTAGTTGGGATTCGATACATGATTCTTCGATATATTGAGTCTCTGTCGACTTCAGATACTGCCATCCCTTCCAGTCTACCACCATGGGACCCGTCCTCGGATTACTTTCTCTGTCTGCGGAAGTTGGCACAATGGAGAACGCTACTTCCAGCCCGCTTTCACCTCACTCGAGCCGTGCTTTTCAGCCGCCAGCATGCACCACACTACCACCTTGGCCCCCTAGTTATGCTGCACCTGTGGTTTGATATGCTTCACTGTGAGCTGTATCGCTTAGCTCTCCAGACGCATGCGGAGCAACCTCACCTTCAGGCTCTTTTTCAGATGGCACCGCCTGGCTGGCTTGATCAGACTCAGAATTTGTGCATGCTCCACGCACGGCAGATGGTTCAGACGTTACAGGCTGTCGAGGATGTCACTTCTGGCAACCACGGGGCTGAAGATGGTACTGGCCCAAAGTCAAATGAGTTCACGATTCTTGATCCCAGCCTTTCTATGCTTTGCTATGCCAGCGCCAAAATCCAGCTCATGTATTCCACAGCTGGGCGAACCCCCCAGTCTGCGGCTATTGACGATTTCGCAAACTCGGCGGAACGTGTAGAGCAATTTCGTATTCTGCTCGCATTTGTTGACCGTCTCGCAAAGTTCTATGCACCGGCCTCTTTTCTAGTACGCCCTAACGCCACGTTCTTCTTTTCTCCCATCTGTGTTCTTGATCCATCTAACTAACACCATATCTCGTGATTAGTCGCGTGAGATCAAAAATAGTCTTCAACAAAGCGGCATCGTTGGCCCGTGGAGGTAAGACAAGATTTGGGTCACCGACTCGTTCTGAAAATTCGATGTCTCGAGACTGACAATCTAGCGAACCAACTGCCGCAAGTGGTGGCACGCAGACGCCTGATCACCCTTGGTTTGCACGTCTTCGTGGCCTGGACCAACCATCGCCGCCAAGTGTATGTAGTCAGCCGCCGTTTTCGTATGGAATCCCTTTCTTTTGCTAATTGTGAACGCAAAATTCGTCTTTAGTTCTCCTGGGGCATGGAAGACATCGATCTTTTCAGCGAGACACTGCATGCGTCCGACATTTCACTTTTCAACCAAGTTACAGGTGTTCCTGAGTGGCTGCGTTAGAGGCGGCCCTTTCCGAAACCAGTTAACGGTTCACCGAATCTGGGGACTCAGGGGCAATGATGGCCTAGAACGGGACTTTAATGTCCCGAGTCATGAACACGATTGGTTTTGAATACATATATTTATATTTAACTGTTAACGTCGGCCGTAATTTATAAATAAAAATATATGTATAAAAAAAATGGTATAGTATAATAAGACGGAATAATTTGGGCTTATATTGTAAACTGTTGTTCTAATAAACCTGACTTGGGATGATCTTGCGCTTCGTTTAATAAACTGTAGTGTGATTATTAAAGTCGCCGTGACGTGAAAGTTAAAAAAATCGAAGGTTTAATGGTAAAGTTTTAATTTTATTAAAATCGTGTTGTTTCTCCGCCGTGATTAACTCCGGGGTTTTATAATATTTCATAATTTACCATAAATATAATAAAAATAAAACGGTAAAATTAATAAGTTTTGTGATAGGATTCCATTTAAGTTAATTAAAAGCTACTAAACCTCTTTATTTATTATTTAATCTTTTTTATTTAACATCCGGCACTCATATTATTATTTTAATGAGAAAAGGCAATATGTTAGGCAATAAACTGCATTTTGGCATTTTTGTGTTGCATGCGCGTCCCATTGAGCACGCGTCCCTTTGAACTGATCAACAAATTCTTCCGTGAAAAGTGAGCCTCAATTTGTGCTATTGTTAACATGGAGATGAGATGCAGCAAATGCACTTCTTTATGGGGTATGTGGACTCCTTAGTTAAACACCCCCAAAAGGCGGGACCCACAACTGTCACACCTCCGTCACCTGGCTGCCCTGCTGCCTATAATAAGAGGCTCTGCTGCATTTTACAATTTATTTTGCAATAAAATTTTATTCGTGCATGCAGCAAAGGTCAGGTACGATTGCCGTATCCCACACCAATTACGGAGTAGACTGACAAGAAAGACATGCCTTGTCTGCCTTTCTCCTTGACAAGCAAAATATTCAATTAAAAAATAAAAATATAATCACGAAAAAAGAGCTAGGCAGACATTATCCAAGCCTCTGCAATCAGCAGTGCCTTGCACTTCAGATTTTATTCGAATTTCTTTCTAGTTGAATATTCGCAGCATCGTCATAACCAGTGATTGTTCAATGCTTACAGCGTATCTCTGTCTACCGACACCCCTCGTCTGGTCTTTTTGGCGCGCAACAAGCAGTGTGGTGCACTAATTTGCCGGAGCCGTTCCCCTGCCGGGCTAGACAAGCAGTGAGAATCCGGCCTAAAGGTACGACCCCCCTTCTCTCTCGTCACCTTGCACCCCCCAGTGTCCACTCTTCTGCAGACAGAGCCTCAAGGGAAACACAAAATAGGCACACAAATATGGAGAGTGTCTGCCTGAGACACTAGCTCCAGGCTCTCTTCTTGTCGTGTCATGACTGTGTCATAACGAGATCAATCAACGAAGATGCTTCACGGGACCATTTGCGCTGCCCCATTTTGCAACCCTTTATCACGAATGCCGGATGTGAACAGCCACCTTTTTTGTTGCCTTGGCACCTTGTCCGTCGTTACGGGTTTCTCTTTTCTCTTTGGGCTGGCGATAGTTTTGACGACCTTTGACATTGCCTCCATTTCTGTCACGGCCGATCTCCGCAAGAGAGGCTGGCTGCGGCTTTGGTCTGTGGATCACCGGAGAAGTATCCAGAAAATATAGTTGGCAAATCACCACGACGTTGGTCAAACAGGTGAGTCGTTCTATTTTCTTTCTTTTCCACCTTTTTGGCCGTCTCGTCCCTGGGCATTTCGCCTTTCGCCTTTCGATTCGCCTTTTCAATCTTGTCGTTGTCAAAGCCACCTGTGCCTTCGCCTTCCGATGCGCCTTCCCATCCGCTCATTTCCTGTTTGTCCATTCATCATCACGGCCCACGAGGCCATGACTGTAACTGTGACTGAACATAGCTCCATCCTGGATATAAAGGTCGTGAGGTTCCTCACCACGAAGGCATCAACTTGTGAAGCCTCTTCATCATCACCATCACACTTACTCTCGTGACACACCTCACCACTCTCCGGCCCCCTCTTCTCCCTGCTTTCCCTCATTGAACTCAACCATCTTTAATTAATTCGCCTCGCTTCATCACTGGCTGCAATATCCCCGTACCCTCTACCTTCCCCAATCAGCCCAACATGGCCCACAACATGAGCCGCGTGTCATCATCAACCGACTTCATGCCCTCATTCGAGGTCACCAGCCAGCGATGGCTTGACCAGGGCATTCGCCAACGGTCGGGCTACATTACCGTATGGTACTGCGTAAGTCCCCCTTTCTCCAGCTCTTTGGCGGTTTTTTAACAAGAGAAGATGCACAAATGAGTGAATATCAGGAGCTAACTTGGCAGTGCGACTGCGGCAATGGCCCCATGCTTCTCTCTGACTCGTGCTCTGGTAGCGGCTGCTCGCACTACCGTTGCGACGACTGCAGCGAGGAAGAGATCGAGGAGAACCCCGACGACTACATCCTACAGGCTGCCCTAGTTGCAGTCTTGCAAAAATCGGCCCAGCAACTCGACTCAAAACCGGACTCACAACCTGACCAGGAGGAGCCTCCACAGGAGACTTCATCACGATTCGTGCCCGCATGTTGCTCTCGCACCTTCTCGACGTCAAAATCAAGTTGAGGCCGACATGGCCAGCCTTCATTACGCAGTTACGAGTTTACGATGTTGATCACGCGAGCCACGCAGCCTTGACTTTGACGAGCAAACATCCAGTTTTTTACTATTTTTGACGACCATTTCCCCGTGCTGGACCACGGACGATTACTACAGATTTCTTTTTTGGGTGGATATTATCTTTTCTCGCATTGTTCTTTTACTTTCCATAGCTTTACACTTTACCACCGGTGTGTGTTTGAGGGCAAGATCTTTGTACATCTATCCCAACTCAGTTAGAATATCATATATACCATAGCAGTACTCAATAGCAAATATACCTGCCAAGTTGCAGAATAGCCTTTCCCATGTGTGACTCTTTTTTGGTTCGCCAATCGTCTTGTTTTGGTTCGTGATAATATGACACCTTGTTGATGCCTTTCCAGCATATCACCCCCACTATGACAGAAGCCGTGCGTGCCTAATCGAGGTGGAAGTAGAAAAAAAAACGGATGGGATCCCTGCAATTCATTCGATGACGGACAACCCGGTGGCTTCCGTAAACAAATCGCATTGGCAAATATGTTGGCACGGACGAATGAGATCGTCTCGTGGAGAAGGGATGACAGAAAAAGGAAAGAAATCAAACGACAAAGCCCCCGGACCGTCATAAACTAGCCTGTGATTTTCGCGATTGGAATACCAAATTTACAGAGCAGGGCCATGCCAAAGGGTGCGAAAAATAAGGCAGAAAAGAAAGGGGCTGGGTCGAGGGTCTGCTGACAGCCGGTCGGTCGTCGCCGGCCGGGAAGTGTCCAGTAAAATCCTCAGCCTTGTATGCGGCTCTGCGGAGAGTGGGGTCACTGATGATGTCGAAATTTCGAATTTTGGTAGCATTTTGGTAGCATTTTGTTTTCATTCGTCTTTGGCCTCTCTTTTTTTATGAGGGGGTGGATCGCCCTAACTCACGGACGCCTAGTGGGGTCTTTTTCGACTGCGACAGCTCTTCCGTCATCGATGACTGACATTTTGCAGGCCAGGTGGGCTCATCGTGAAGTTCATGTCATTTGTTTAATTGCTCCTCAGTGAAAATGTATTTTTGTCGAAGGGCGTGAAGAATGCAAACGAAGAAAACCAACGGAAATGACCTTGAAACTGTCATTTCAAAGGTTTCCAATCAGTTCCACCGTTGAAGTACTCGGTAAACTGCAATGCAACCGAATGCAGGCAACAATGGGGCTACTGGATATGACAGGAGAGAAACCTTCAGTTGACTTGGCTGGGTTTGTTCAGGACTCGAAATCAATCGCGTCCCGTGAACTTGGGGCGCGTCACAGGCAAGCCAGCCGAAATAAGTTGAACTAGTTCTGCAACTACCGTGAAGTGTGCACCGGCGTTGATGGGTATTTGTGCCTGATTGGTTGCGCATTCCAGCAGTGCCACTCCGTATTACGGGACTCCGGGACGTCTCGAACAGGTCAGCCTACGGAGGCAGATTTTAAAACGCTCGGTGATGAAACGGGGGGAAACGTTGGGTGAAGTATGGGTTAATGGCTTTTCTTTCGATTTTTTTGTCGTCATTATTTTTATTCGAGGAAACAGTCTAACACTGCCCGATGCGTCCGATGAGTCTTTCCATGCAACATCAGAAGCCAAAAGCGACGATAGCCGAGATGGAGGGATTATTTGCGGGTTTCCTGTGGTGTCCCACCCGCTGTAGCGTATTTTGATCATTGAATTCTGCAATTGATGCACCATCACAGGCTCTGCAGAGTGCCATTTTATGCAGGCCTTCTTCAGGCTGTCACAGGGCGGTGCAGGTGCCTACAGTAGCGCCTTTTCAGCCCTGTGAACGTCAAACGGCGATGACCAGCGACCCATGCACTAGGTGCCGAAAAGTGTTTGCGTGGTGGGAACGTACGAAACAACACTACCCCCCGTAAAGTAAACAAAACTGTCCAAAGATGAAAACGATAGGTTCTCAAGCTCTCAACCCTTTTTGACATAATTTTGATGATGACACGAGCACCGGCGTATTGCTCATTGGAGTAAGGCGTGTCAGGCAGATAGGGCGTGGAGACCTGCCTTGTAAGGCAGAGAACAGAGGGTGTGGTGTGGGGAGGCACTCCGCAGTGGAGTTCCGGTGTCAAGAGTCACACAAGGGAGTTGACATGGTGAAAAAGTGAAGCATCATCGAAACAGCACATGAGCAACAAATAGGTGCCTGAAAATAAAATGAACACTCGAAAGAACCCGTCCAATAAATTTGCAAAGTATTCAATAATACGAAAACGAATGAAAATAAACAGAGGGTTTTGCAGTCAAAGCCGCAAAAAGTAAGCACTTGCAGCAGCTTGTGCAGCAAGGCAACCGTAGGCAGTGAAATTTCTGCCTCACGTGTAGGCCGCTTGGTGAATTGCCGCTCCTTTTGCATTGCATTGCAATTTGTTCTATGAAAGTAAAATTGCATAAAACAAAGGCTATATCGAGCAGATTGTACCGAATTACATCATTACTCAAAATATGCTATTATCCCGTATCTCGATTACGAGGCTGCACAGTTCGCAAAGTCGGACGCGATTACGTCGTTGACGACAAAATCCTAGGCGCTCTGTTCTGATTGCACAAAGATGACAACACTGCTGGTATCGCCGCTGGTATTATCACTCTAAGCATATGATATCAATGTTTTTGTCTCGGTGTCCCCCTGAAATTGAATATACCCCGAGATATATCTGTCGTCCGGTCGGCTAAAGGTGAAAGCTAAAGAATACAAACACCGATGATCAGTCAATGACAGCAGATAAAATCAAACCTGTGCTGAAAATGGGCCAAGGAAGACTTGCCGATGTTCCTGGTGGTACAGATCGCGCGGGTACTACAGATGATTCTTTTATTTCTCTCTCCTAAAAAACATTGATCATGCGAACATACTGGGCAAACATATAGGGCTCGGCACGGCCTTATTCCCGGCGACTTTGCAGAATGTCATCACCTTCTAGAAAAGAGGATAAAATGCGGCAAAATTCAGACCGCGAAAATGGACGATGCGTGATCATAAAACACCTTAATAGAAGGCAGGCGACAGAGAAAACACTAGCACGGCTTCCGGGCGACAGGAGGATGTTTGTCTTTGCCACGAGGCAAAGTGTCAGGCCGGAGTTCATGCCGTGTGTTTTCTTTCATTTCTATTACTGTGGTGGCTCATTATGGCTGTGATAGCCAAGGCCATTCGGCTGGTTGACATTGTTCCGCGTCTACTTTAGCCGTGCCGTGTCGCGTGTCTTCTCTTCCCTGGTCGCTCTTGGTGCACAGATGTGCCAACATGGACCAAGGGCGCATGGGGGCCAGCCAAGCCAGTGGCACAGACGCTGGTGAACAGAAAACAAGACGCGGATTGGAGGCAGAGCGCGGACAGCAGAAACTGCCCGGGCATCCAGCTGGTGTGTTGTCACTAATTTATTTAATTGATCTGTCACTGCCCATAGCCCCAGCTCATTTCGCAAATCTCTGTTCCTGGGCCGGGTAAAAGGGCGGGAATGCAGAGTACGAGATCCAAATTCAGGAACCAGGAACCGCCCGTAGCTGTTGACTCTGTCGCTCCCTGGACGAACTCTCAGAATTTGCCGAGATTGCAGCTCTGACGACCAGACAGACCGGTCCGCCAGACCTGCATGTTTGTGAGGAAATACAAACAATAAATAGAACGAGGTTACCCCGTAGGAGTTGTCTGTTGGCTACAGCCTCCCTCTTTTGTTTCTGCTGAACGAATGCTTCTATTTTGAATCCGCTGTGTCGTCTTCCCCTGTTCCCCATCACTCACACTCATTTATTCCCTGGGGCTGATCATTGCTCCGTTCCACTCCTTTAAAAATAAACAACAAATAGTATCATCAGCAACAGATAAGAGACAGCCATAACCACAATATCGTCCAGCTTCGGTCTACATACCACTCTTTTTGTTCACTCCTTCAACACAACGAAATGAGATACATGACATACTCGTCAACAAACATCACGCTCTTTACTTGACAATTACGACGCCGTCTGCCAGGAGCAGACAAGAAATTCAACGTGGCGATTAACGACGCATACATATATAAAAACACTCATTTCACGACATGGAATCTAAGAAACCATCACGGGCTTACATGCCCCGGCAGAGAAATGCCACTGCCATTGACTGGGAGCTGCCTGGCGGCGGTTCCGTCGCGTCGTCTTCTCGCCAGAACCGCCAGTCACCGACAAGCCCTCTGGCAAGGTTGTCGGTGATCATGGCGTCGGTACGGAGTAGCCTCGTGGGACAGTCGCCTAACGACGAGGAATTTGGCTCTGCCTCTCGCAGCCATGTCTACTACAACGAGGACAAGGCAACCGGGAGCAGCAGTGACGATGATGCACAAAAGGGAAAGGCAGGCCAACTCGGTGTTCGTCAAAAGGCCAGCTCTCTTCGTGCCGTCTCTTCGCTGGAATCGCTGTCCGTCGTTCAACAGCGTCGTGACGAAGACAGAGCACGCAGGCTAAGCACACAGCCCGAAGGTGACGAAGATGAGAGCCGGTTGGGACGTCTCTCTGGCGCCCTCCGGCGTCGGCGTCGCCTCGTCCTAATGGCAGCAGGTGCCCTCATTGCACTCGTTCTCGTTATTGGCCTCGGCGCCGGCCTGGGTGTCCGAGCTGCCAAAGCTCGCCAAGCAGCCCTTCTCCAGGGATCCGGATCTTCCACAACAACGTCCACGATGCCAACTCACCCAACAACGACTCCCCTTGTTTTCAACACGACAGCATCGGCCAATGCCACGGTACCTACCGCTACATCATCCGTTTTGGTCCCCACGTCCAGTTCGTCTTCCAACACGTCCGCGGCCCTTGTTCCACCCACTGCTTCTGCCTCGTCTACTACACAGCCACCAGTAGCCGCCCCACCGTCCTCCAGTACTCCTTCCCCGGCACCCTCCTCTGGCACGCCCGCTCTATCACAGCCACCTCCATCCCAACCCACGACTGCAGTACTAACTACGCCAGCTCCTTCTCCAGCTCCCACTCCAGCTCCGGAACCGACACAGGCCCCGGCTCCCGCTCCCGCTCCGGCGCCAAGTCCTGAACCTGCTCCTGCGCCTGCGCCGGCCCCTGCGCCAGCTCCAGCTCCAATTGCAAGCTACTCCGGAGACGTCACTTTCTACAACCCCGGACTAGGTTCCTGCGGCCACTACAACGGCGCCACCGAGTACATTGCGGCCGTCTCGCAGACGCTGTATGACCGCATCGGCGCCGAGCACGGCATCTACAACCCCAACAATAACCCTCTGTGTGGCCAGCGTATCCGAGTGACGCTTGACTCTGGCATCGGTGTGACAGTGGACGTCACCATAGTGGACCGTTGCACGGGCTGCGCAGAGGGCGACGTCGACCTGTCGCCGAGTGCCTTTGGCGTGTTGGCCGGCGCTGCTGCCGGCCGTGTCCGCGGCTCGTGGTTCTTCTTGTAGGATTGGCTTATGATTTTTGCATGTTTTATGACCGGACTCGTGTTTTGTTTACATTCTATTCTTGTATATATGTTTGTTCACTTCTTGGGCCCTTGTTGCCCCCCTTTTGTATATACCCAATTTCACACATTGATCACTCGCGGCTTACTATGAAGATAATTTCTCTCCAGGCTACTCTGACTCCGAGTAACATCAGACGATTCCACGTGGAGCAACGTAATATCACGGACCGTGGAATCATGTGATGATTCTTGACCCAATCAATTATATAATCATTCAGTGGTTCATCATTCTGTGGAATAAATGAAAATCAAAAAAGCGTCGCTGTCGAATGTCAACAATGGGTCTGTTCTCTGCGCCTGATCTTTAGTGCCTTTAGGTGCTCATTAGCGGATGTCGTGATTGCGGGATGCCCCACAGTCAACCATGGGCCAGAAATCAAGTCGGCCGAGATTCAAAGACGGCCGGCCAGCGTCAACGGGCGAGATTTCAGAGCGGCCGCTGCTCGTCGCTGTAGTATCCGATATCACTTTGCTTGTTTCTGTCGATATACCATGCTTTGATGATTTTTTGAAACATTTTCTGAAATATTTTTTACAATTCGAACTATACGTTGCGAATTGCGCAATCGGTCACGGCGAAACTAAAGACAGGCCATTCCGTTTTAAAACTGGCAGTAAAGGCCTGTTGTTTGCTTTCACTTGGACAACCCAAAACAACGTGATTTCCCTCAACCAAACCCTCGCACAATTCCAAAGCATGGCAAGACACAATACAGACCAAAGAGGTGACGCCTCATCCTCCACTAGCGACACCACAGTCCAACATGACGAAACATCACCGCTCCTGACGCAAACAAAACCAGACGATGGCCAACATACGCACACACGGATACCAGGCCTTCTCTGGATCGAGGCAGCCCTCTTCACCAATGTTTTCCTGGCTGGATTTGACGGCACGGTGACCGCATCCACCTATGCTGTCATCACGTCCGAGTTCCAGAGTGCCAATTTGGCATCATGGATCTCGACATCGTACTTGGTGACAACCACCGCACTTCAGCCTCTGTATGGTCGGCTCTCGGATATTGTTGGGAGGCGAGCATGTCTGCTGGCAGCCACCACACTGTTTGGCCTGGGATGTCTTGGCTGTGCTCTGAGTCCGGACTTGGGCACACTCATTTTCATGCGAGCCCTGGCCGGTGCTGGTGGCGGAGGACTGATGACTATGGCGACAATCATCAACACAGACCTCATTGCACCTGAGCAAAGGGGCATGTTCCAGGCCGTGCAAAACATCCTGCACGGTGTGGGTTCCATCCTGGGTGCATCGCTGGGAGGAACCATTGCTAGCTTCCTCGGCTGGCGGTTCTCGTTCCTTGTGCAAGTGCCCATCTGCATGGCAGCGCTGGTCGTTGCCCGTGTCGTTGTGCCGGCCAACATTGCACCACGGAAGACTGTCCCTGTCAAAGTCGTCGACACTGCCGACGCAGAGTCGGGTGGCGACACTGAATCAACCTCGCGTCGCCCCATGTCAACATGGGAGCAGGTTGACTTTCTCGGGACCATCCTGCTCATTGCTGGCCTGTCTCTTTTCCTTGCCGCGCTCAGTGCGGGAAGCAACAACGGTGGGAGTGGCCTTGCATGGACCAGTCCGTCAGTCCTTGGCTGTCTCGGTGGCAGCATTGTCCTTCTGGCTGCTTTCATCGCTGTCGAGGCCCGGACCACGGCAGTGCCCCTCCTCCCGCTCAGTATGCTCCATGGCGTCGAGCGTGTCTCTCTTCTGGTCGCCAACGTCTGTCTTGGTGTTTCGGGGTATGGTTTCTTGTTTCTGATGCCGCTCTTCTTCCAGGCGGTGTTGCTCGACTCGGCATCGGTCGCCGGCCTTCGCCTTGTCGCCTCATCACTGGCAACACCCCTTGGTGGATTGACGACTGGCCTTGCCATGAAGTTTCTGGCCGAACGATACAAGGACAACAATCTCGCCCTCCTCACAACTCTGGCCCGTACTGGTGCCGTCATTCTGTTTGTTGGCGGTCTCTTCAACCTGGCCCTCGGCATGCACGATCCGTCGTGGATGTACGCCGCCTACTTGACCGTTGGCGGCTTCGGCCAGGGTATGTCCTACCCGGCCAGCCTCTTCCGGTTCATCGGGGCCTGTGACTTTGGCGAGCACGCTGTTGCCACATACCTTGTGTACCTTGTGCGGTCTGTCGGCTCCGTCTGCGGTGTGGCGGCCATCTCGACGATCGTTCAGACACACCTAGTCTCTCGACTGACAGACGTATTTGGCAACACGCCAGGAGGTGCCGAGCTCATCGACACACTCACTCACTCTGTAGAAGCTTTACGAGACCTTCCCGTCGAGACACGCACGATTGTACAGGGCATCTACTACGAAGCTTGCCGTCGTGGTCTCTTTTTCCTCTTAGGTATCGGCGGTGTCACAGTCACATGTACTCTGTTGCTGTCGACAAAGAAGACCCAGAGATAATCCCTACTCTTCGGCTTCGTTGAACCTATTTGTACTCCCTACATCCTCTCATCTTCCACGTACGACCACAGGCGCTGGAAAACTCGGGATCCCGTCCGCTCTCCCTTAGATAAGCCAGCAACCGCCGGATTAGTAGCTGGGTCGGTGACGACCAGCGAATCCCCGGTGTTGTACGTTTTCGTACTTCACTTTTGATCTTTTTTTTTTTTCATTTCATGCTACCCGTTGCTAGGTTTGTTTCCATAAGCTGATTTACAAGGTTGTTCATGGAAAAGTGAGCTTTGTTGATTTGGAGCCTTTTGTGTATTTATTGAATACATCGTCATTCTGCAACCTAATTAAAATTATGTCTTAATTCTATTGAAATTTTGATAGAAAAACCACAACCAACGAAATTATTCTACTTCTCCAAGTTATAACATATCGGTCCCTCAAATGAGAACCGAAGCAAAATAAATATTGCAATGAGCATTCGTCAGGATGTGGAAATGGTAGTCAACAGGAGACAGACAACAGGATGGACGATGTGGCGTCGGTGTGGGCTCGTAGCGCCGTAAACGCCTGAAACACTTTTCTACAGCACCATTTTTAGGCGACATCGCCGCGTAATTCGGCGGGTGGCACGGCGCCCTATTACGTCACAGTTCGGCCTCAGCTTTGCTTCTTCTTTAGCTCTGATTCAACTGCCACAACGGAATAAAATGTTAAATAATAAAGCTACTGTTGTTATTATTGTAGGGTATCTCGTGAGTTATCTTCCGCTTTCAAATCGCGTCAAACCTTCTCCAAACCATATCCGTGTAGAACCACCGACCAATTCGCCTCGCGTTTAGGCAGAAAACACGAGGCTCGAGAGGCCCGACACAACCAGAACCCAGACGCCCATTTGCATCACGGAAAAGACGGGCGATCCGCGGGTGCCCAGCGGTGACGCGTCGTTGCTGAAGCCGACGATGCGTTGCGGGTCGGCAAGGTTCAGATTGTTCACCTTGAGACAGTTGCTGAATTCGTCACTGTTGTGGATGTTGGAGGGCACCTCGCACCAGAGGTAGCAGCCGTCGGCGAGCTGGACCTTGTTGGGCGAGCAGCAGGCCGTAAAGGCTGTGTAAGCCGGGTCGGACGGGTCGGTGGTGCCCGGTGCGGCGGCGACGGGGACTTTGTGGTTGATGGGCAGGGACTTGAGGTCTGGGATGGAGTTGAGGGCCGGGCAGGTGGAGGAGGGTGTGGCGGCCGTGGAGACGGTCGATGATGACGCCGACAAAGACATGATGAAGGTGATTTGTGTGATTGCGTTTTGGCAATAATTCGTAGATTTCTGCAGACTTCAATCGTTGAGGTGCTTTTGGCTCGGAGAGTCAATTTGAAACGAAACGGGAGAATTGCCTCATTATGTATGGATTCGACGGTGGGAAGGACCCTTGCACAAAAAAGTTGCAAGTCTGGGCATCATCTGTGGGCCGTGGAGCATGATGCCCAGTTTTGAACTGCTGCTTTGTGTTTCTGTCTCCGCAGTTGTGATTGGGAATGGCAGTTTGGATGTTCGTGCCAAATGATCCCTGCATTTTCTGGGGGATATAAAATGAGCGCTCTACGAGACAATCATGAAAGGTCTTCTTCACGATTGACAGTCGCGCCTTGTGCGTTTAGTTTAAGCTTATTGATGGGACGAAATTCGCACACCCTTTGTAGCGTCAAGTCGACTGTTGAGCAAAAGAAGCTTATCAGTGTCAATCACTTGGGCCTTGATTTCATGTTTTCTGGGGCTCTCCTGAGGCTCTTCTGGGGCGATTCGGGGGCGCCTTAAGGGTCACCGTCAGAACTGTCTCTGTTCATACGACCAAATAGGAAGGTCAACTGCCCAGTGCCCCTGTCCTCAACATTCGAGCAGCGTGCTGTTGCTCGCTTGGTTTGTGAAAGGTCCACAGAGGCGCAGCTTTTGACAGTCCTTAATTCCCCCCGATGGCGATCTTTGCAGTTAACGAATTTGGCCCGGGCATGCCAAGTACACTCAACTGTCATCTTGTGGCTTTTCCAGGACAATCGACAAGCTTCTACATGCAGTTAAGAAGCTCTGAGGCGCGCGAGAACACCAACTGCTGACATCAACTGCAAACTGACATCACTGCAGGAGGCTTTGTGAGGTTGTTGGGGGCCTCTTGAATTGATTGAACCAAACGTCCCTGAATCCAATGTCTTATGACGGAACTACGACTCGAGTGTGCTTGTATACGAGCTGTGCAAGCGCGACGGTGACATGGCGTCTTGGCGCTGTATCAGATGCTTGTTTCTTGGGCAGCAGTCTAGCGCTCCTTGCTGCAAAAGGCACCGGTGCGGGTAGTAGGGCACGCGGAGCGATACAGATAAGCACAAATTACGGAGGAAGACGGCACCGCGGCCGCGTTTGTATTTCTTTTGGCCACCGAGCAGGGCTGTGCATCCTGTGCCCTGCCTGTCCTCCGGCACGGCCCCCAACGTTAACGACAGCTGACCATGTACGCCGCATTCCTTGCTTTGGTAGGCCAGGATCGCGAATAATTCAGATGCTCGATATGAATGCAAATGCCAGCGTTGGGTTATTTGTTGTCACAACATTTCTTGCATACAACACCATAACTACAGATGCAACCTGTAATCACAACAGCTTTTTCTAAAAATGCAAAATATATACCAAGTAAAACCATGTACGTTTTATGGTTATGTCTTATCAATCTGGCCGTGAAACTGCCAACCTCATTCAAGCACCACTTGATTGCTCTACTTCTTCTGCTTGGTGATGTCCCGGACCTTGACATCACGGTTGCCAACAACGCGCACACTGCTGGTGTAACCAAGACGACGTTTTGCTCGCAGCTTTAAATTTCGTGCGTCTTTAAATCAGAAAGAGAAAGAAAAAGTAAATGAGCGTGCGGCATTCATTTGCCTTTTACGATGAGCAGCGCAGGCGAGGTGACAAGTCAGGTGACATTCATTGCAGACAGTTGACAACACATCAGGCACGTCAGGCCACTGCTAATTCACCGTAACGTTCTCCACATTTTGAACGATTCGCCGATCTACACCGGTCCAGTTTCACAGGTTGTGCCTATGTGATACTCCGTTCAACACAAACTTCCGGTACCGGGTGTAATGGAGCAGTCAATAATGATTAATAAATGCTTCAATGGGTACATGGAAGATTGGAAATGGCATTACATCAAGTTGAAGTTGTAGAATTTGCGAATGCATCAACATCGTCTCGCTACAATGTCCACTATCAAAGTCACCGGTGGTCTTATCCAGGGTGCAACCAGCCCTATTGATCCTTCCATCACAATCTATAGAGGCGTTCCTTATGCAGCACCGCCTCTCGGCCAAAATCGTTGGAGAGGGCCACAACCTGTTGTACCTTGGAGCGGCATCAAGTTATGCCATACCTCGGGTCCAATCTGCCCGCAACTACCGCCCGATCCTCGCTACAAGAATGTCCTCGAGGGATGGCCACAGTCAGAGGACTGTCTCTACTTGAACATTTTCTGCCCGGCACACAACGACCCAACCGACAAAAGAGCCGTGTTCTTCTGGATCCATGGCGGTGGCTTCCGTGAGGGCGGTGCAGCGGATCCCAACTTTGACGGCGCCGGCCTTACCCAAAAGGACGTCATTGTTGTCGTTCCTTCGTTCCGACTGGGAATCTTTGGCTTCCTTGCCCATCCAGACCTGACAGCCGAAAGTCCCCACAAGATATCCGGAAATTACGGTATCTACGACACTTTGGAGGCGCTCCGCTGGGTCCACATAAACATTGCCCAGTTTGGAGGTGATCCGGGCCGTGTGACAGTAGGCGGGCAGTCGGCAGGCTCAGCAAAGACACAAATCTTGCTGTTGTCTCCACTCACAAAAGACCTGATACACGGAGCTATTATGCAATCTGGAGTACGTGCGCCTCGGGAGCCTTCTTGTGCCGCCGGTGCTCCGTCTTGGCGGACACTGGCCGACGCAGAGCAGACTGGCGTTGAAGTGCTCAAAGACTTGGGTCTTCCCGACATCCATGCACTCCGTGACTACCAGGAAATTCCTCGCCTTGTGTCTTTGTCACTAAAGAAGGATCCATCTCGGTGGGGGCCACCACCGTTGTTCAGAGCCGTCCTTGATGGCCACGTTTTCCCCAAGAAGTACAGCGAGGCATTTGACCAGGGCCCGTGCAATGACGTGCCTGTACTTACAGGCCAGAACTGCGACGAAGGTGGTGTCTACAACGAGCCACGATTCACTTACGACGATCTGTTGGAGAGTGTCCGTGGTCGCCTCGGCCCAGACCAGAGCCACAGTGAAGGCTCCGAGGAGCTGGTCCAAAAGTACCTAGATTTGTACCCAATATCGAACAACGAAGAGGGCAGAGGGCCGCTTGACGCCTGGAATAAAAGCGCCAGAGACAACACTCGCGTCAATATTGCCCTCTGGGCCAAAGAGTACCATAAACACACAACATCTCCTGTCTATGGCTACTACTTTACCAAAACGCCGCCCAACTGGCACGACTGGACACAGTCTGACCCACTGGATAGCCCCAAGACACACGGCTACACCAATGGTAAAGGACCGTTAACCGGTGCTTATCACTCAGCTGAGTTTGCCTACACATTCAACTCGCTCATGACCAACGATATCCGTCCTTGGACTGAAGCAGATCGTGTACTGGGCGACAAGCTATCCACGCTCTGGGCCAATTTCTGCAAGACGGGTAACCCCAATGGACATGGGCCAGATGACAGACCGGATGGTGTCCCTGAGTGGCCGTCTCTTACCGAAAAACCGGACACCCTTCTGGAGCTTGGTGGCAACTTCGGTTATGTGAAGACGGCGTCTCCTGAAGCAGTGCAATTTTGGGAGGAATACATCAACGCGCAGAAAGCGATATGAATATTGAGATAGAGATAAGAACGCTTCATAAGTTGTTCAGAACGATGCAGAGCGCCCGCTGTCATTCGGCAAGAGCCAGCCAGCCTCTTCCCGTGTAAGTGTGTAAGTGGTGACCCACTTTCTTTTTTCAACGTCACCTCTCCCCGTGACGATCTAGTTTCCAGATATTTGACACGAAAAGTATGGTAACAAGCAATTCAGTGAAGAGAGAGATTATTTGTTCTAATTAACTTAAATACATGTTTTCATTCGACTCGACTATCACTTCTCGAATGTGTACTGGCCCAGCGCAATCTCTGTAGTCTGCCGAATGTCTTTCGACGACAAGCCGCGGCACAGCCTGTAGGTGCCCGAGTCAATGCGCCATTGGTCAGAGCTGACATCAAAGTAGGCAAAGTAGCGCATGGGAGCTTTGATGGTCACGAGCTCTGATCCACTTGGCTCGAGGCGAACTTTCTCAAATGCGGCGAGGGACGGGCCTTACATCGAGCTCGTTCCGAATCCTCCACCGAGGCCACACTGTCGCAACTGCAAGGGCAACGGCACGGTCCCGCTCGATTGGCAGTTGGAAATGATTATTTGTATGCTATGCGAGGGCAAGAGCAAGGACTGCGAGAACTACCAAGGCCGCGGTGAGGCCTACATGTTGATAATGCGTAGCCTAGAGCAACCATGTGACTGCAAAGTCATGCATAGTTATCTGTCGTGGTAGTTGGAAAGCCTTGTTGTTGCCATTCTTTGCGTTTTGGTCAAGCCGTCCACATCTTCATCTAGACATGACTACCATTGATGGCATGTGGTGTGCACTTCACGTTATGATAACTACATAATGTTTAATGTTTAGTTGGATTTAGACCCTACATAACGAAAGGATATTTTGCGTTTGATTTTAAATTTTACATTTTTCAAACCCCGAAATCTGTTCAAAAAAGATCATCGAAAATATTGACGTTTTTTTTTCTTTTCTTTTCTTTTCTTTTTTTTTTATTGTGGGCAGTCATTTTTGCCATGCGTAGGAGAAAAGCAACAGCGAAAAAAAAAAAATATATATATATATATATATAAAAATAAAGCCAAAAACCAAACATGCTACACGCACAACGTGACTTTACTGTACATATCTGGACATATCATATCGACTTAGTTAAGAAAATTGGTACCGGGTTTGCAACGGCATCGAAGATGAAGTGGGTTTGAGACAGGATTAAAGGTAAATTCATCCTCGTGACATAGAATAGTCATTACTCTACTTCAACAACATGCTGTTCGCCCCAATTTGTAAGCTATTTGCCTCAGTTCTGATAGATGTACGCGTATGTCGATGATAGACCATTCCCTGGACCACCCTTTATCAATCATCTACTGATCGATAACAATGTGAGGTGTCAGTGCGATGGTCTGCAGTGTACTCCGTACTGAGAGTGATGGATGTTCGACAGCGTGTAGGCCCCACTCTGGCCACTAATTTTCGCCGCACAATCAGAGCCTGGTACTTCTCGACCCGGGACCGGACTTCTGTCAGCGACTACTCGAACTCCATTCGTACTCGTATGTACGACGGACGTAGGAGGCTTTTCTTCCGTTTTTGGGATAGACACCGAAACACTAAAGAGATTGATAAGTGAAAGGTATCGGCAGAACAAGGGAAAAAGGGTGGGCAAAGACCAAGGAAACTTCCGAGGAAATTTGAGGGCTGCATCAGCATAGCGCGGCTCTTAGCCGGGAGCTAGAAGCGAAGGAGGGAATGGACGCTCTCGGCGTACAGCTTTGGGGGGTCTTTGTGTCTTTGGGCGTTTTGTTCGGTTCTTCTTGACGTTCTATGGTTCTCATGTTTCTGACGGCGCTCGTACAATAGTCTCTTTCGCTTCCCAAAAGCCTTTTGTTCTGCTGCCGAGTTATGATCCCACACGGGCGAAAAAATCACTGACAAAACGCCCTGCCGATACCAATACATGACGTAGCGCCAGCGCAATAACAAGATAGCTGTATTTTAGAGCTCGTTCCTTGATTTGGCAACTTTCTCCAACATTGAATTCCATGCCGTCAACATTTGAAACTAAGAGACGTTTTCCGTTTGTTCCATGGAACGAGTTTAGACCGTTTGTATTCGACGTCGTAATGGTGAGGAAAACAAGACCCCAGTGCACATGTCAAATGTCGAAAATGCAAAAAAACAAAATAAAGCATAAGTTGAGAAAAAAAAAAGGAAACAACGTACCTATTAATGCGACAGCAGCAACCTCCACAGCGGCACCTGTCGCCTAACCCACAGGGCACT
Organism: Sporothrix mexicana; assembly: GCA_021396375.1. Lineage (NCBI taxonomy): Eukaryota > Fungi > Ascomycota > Sordariomycetes > Ophiostomatales > Ophiostomataceae > Sporothrix > Sporothrix mexicana. The sequence goes on along the minus strand of WNYC01000065.1, from coordinate 75,343 downwards.
CACAGCGCCTTGAAAAGGTCTACAGGTGCCCACAGCATTTTAGCGAGGTTCTGGGCAGCCAGTGAAAGTGGGGTTCAAGAGGGCCTGGGGCGGACCTGGGCAAGTCGGGTACGCCGCTAGCGGCGTGAGAAAGTTTCCAGCGTAAAAATTGCGCCAAGTAACGAGAAAGAAGGCGAGCGAATTGCAGGAAGAATCCACCAGATGCACAGTTTTCTATGAAGAGTCTGGGTGCGAGACACCCGAAAAAACGAGAGAGTTCTCGCGGTGGATGCCCCCGTAATGTGCGAGCAGCAGCGTTGATCCTGGGTTGTATTTTTGTTCTTTTTTCCTAGGATCTTTCTTTGAAATGTAGTACTCCGTACTCCGTACACAGCTTTCGAGGATCATGTCGCAAGGCCCCGCGGGGAATAACGTTCATCACTTGCGTAGAAACGTGGCATCCAGTCGCGGGTCGCGACCTTGATGCATTGTACTATTGCATTCGGTGGATGTTGACCGTGATGTGTTCATGTTTTGACGCCGCGTTCACTTTGACTTTTACCGCAAACTGCGGCTCTGTGCGGCTACAAAACCCTTTAAGGCTTAGGACGACTCAGTTCAGGCTTGCGGCCCTGGAATTCAGCAAAATATGGATAGGAAGCTCCAGAGGCTGAAATGGAAAGCGCCTCTGCCTGTTTTACTCTTGTTGTCTTTTCCACTATCGCGTTGGGCTTTGGGCGCCGCAGCGCCTCACGAACGCCACTTTTGACGGGCCCTACCGAGGTGCATTGCAGAATGTGAGGGGACCTCGCTTGTTGGACTCTGAAGTCGGGTCGCGTTGGTCAGTTGGTCATTTTGGGCGAGAAGAAAGACGGCGAAAAATCACCTGTCTCATTGTGGGTTTCTTTGTTTGCGACGACGACTGTCGTAATCCTACCAGTGACGACGATTTGCGATTTTTACCCCCTACGCAGATTTTTTTTTGGGTCATTTAGGCTCCTGAAAACGTGAATGACTACGGGACGAAGAAGAATAAACAATAAAAGAATTAAAGAAGAACTGGTCAAGAACATCGCGTCTTGGCCTCTTGTGCTCTTTGATCCATGAGATTCTGGACCCGAGTGGGCTTCACTGGGCTGTCGAACGGCGAGAACACTTCGCAGTAGAGAGGACATTACTGTGTACATCGTAGTCTGGATCAACTGGACAGTCCAGGTGTTGTGTTCCTGTTCACTTGCGGTTTGTATTCTTTTAAACCAACCTATTGTCTGGGCATCACCTCTTGTCATCCTTTTGGGCATATTTCGGGGGTTTCTGTTTGTCTTGTTCTGATTCTCATGGAACGTCTTGTTGACCCGTCGGATCCTTTCAGTCCTCTTCATTCTTTTTTCTCGTCCCGCAAAATTTGCGTGGAAGCTTGGCTCTTTTTTCTACGACGTACGGAGTATGTCGCATATTGAGAAGCATGGCGCCTGGTGGCTCTGCCCAGAAAGGAGACCCAAGGCCGAGGAATGGCATCCACAGCCAAGAGTCGTTTGCGTGGTCGCGTGGAAATGGATAGAGAAGGGGCGATGTACTCGGGGAGACGTGGGTGAAGTTAAAGAACAAGGCTAAAAAGAAAAAAATACTAGAACAAAAAAAAAAGCGTGGGACAGGGGAGTCCAGTGACCAGGTTTTGACAGGCGAGAGTTCCCAAGAAAGGCCACGGATGACAAAAAAATCTGCAAGTCAGGCGAGGCCAAGGCGGGCGAACACGCGAGACAGCTCTATGTACTGTATGAGGAAAGACCCAGAGACGAAGGAACAATGAGCTGGAATGTCTCGTCTCCCATGCTGCCACTTGGGAAAGCTTGCGTTGTACCACGGCGTGAGACAAGGAAAGAAACGGGAACAGAAAAAGCAATGAAAATTAGTTCACAACACTGCGAATGAAAAGAGAGAAGAGATTGGGAAAGAAGACACGGAAAGAGACAAGAAAAAGACAAACGAACGGCCCTGCCAAGGCCACCACAGTCAACCAGGTTTCCACACCCTTGTTGATATGCGGTCCATTTTGCCAACTGGAGCATAGACCTGTTTTCGGGGTGGGCCTGTGGTCTGTCTTTGGTGTGCTTTTTCGTGTGTTTTTGCCGTGTTCTTGTGCGTGATCTGGGGAGCTCTGGAGCGCTGTGTTTTCTTTTTCAGTTCTCTTCAGGTGACCGGCGCAGGAGCTTGGCTGAGTCCGCACTCGCACACGCTATTTGACTCCCACTTGGGTCTGCATGGGCTACCCCCTTGGTTTCTTGGCCATCTGATTAGATTGATGAGAAAGGGTGGGGCTAGGAAGAATGCTCCAGTAAAAATCCGAAGGAGCAAAAAAGACCAACCAAAACAGTGGGTTTCTCTGGGCAATAAGTGAGCTAACGCCAGTAGATGGAAAAGATTGAAAGATAAAAATTTGATAAAAAAACGGCAAAAGAGAGACCGAGAAAGCACCCTCCCCAGAAGACGCCTAGCAAAGCCGGAAGACGAAAAAAAGAGCTCCCCGAAAAAAAAAAAGAACGAAAAACATCGGAGCCGCGGAAAGCGTACATGTACATTCTGAGTACGGGGGGGCACCAAAGTCAGATACAAGCATAAAGTAACGCAAGCTACATAGTCTGCATAGTCTGCATGGTCTGCATGGTCTGCCGCATGTCTTGTTATTAAAAGTGTGCCTGTCCCACGCTGATCTTCTTGTGTTTTTCCTCTTTCTTTCTTTTCGCATCTTAAAGGCTCCATCTTTCATCTTTCTTATCCTTCTGTTGTTGCATCTCCCCACGAGACACGCAATCTCAAGCTGGACCTCACAATGTCTGAAAAGGTCAACCGCCTCCAGCCGGCTGCCGAGCAGGCCGTGGCTCCCGAGATTTCTGCGGGCGACGAGAAGACCATCGTTACCGACAACAACGCCAACAACGCCAACCACGACAAGCCCACCTTTGAGCCCCAGGGCGGTCTCAACGCCCAGTCGGCTGGTGTCAACCGCATCGAGGCGCTCGCTGCCGTCCTGACGCGCACCGACCGCTTCTTCCTCTTCTTCGGCGTCTTCTTGATCGCCTACGCCTACGGTCTCGACGGCACTGTCCGCTACACCTACCAGACCTATGCCACCGCCTCGTACAACGAGCACTCGCTGCTCGCCGCCATCAACGTGCTGCGCGCCGTCATTGCCGCCGCCGCGCAGCCCACTGCCGCCAAGATTGCCGATATCTTTGGCCGTGTCGAGCTGGTGCTTGTCTCGATTGTCTTTTACGTCGTTGGCACCATCGTCCAGGCCTCGTCCAACGGCGTCAGCGCCTTTGCCGGCGGCGCCATCCTGTACCAGATTGGCTACACCACGGTCATTCTGCTGATCGAGGTCATCATTGCTGATCTGACGTCGACGCGCGCCCGTCTGCTGTTCTCGTACATCCCTGCCCTTCCGTTCATCATCAACACCTGGGTTAGCGGCAACGTCACGGCCAGCGTCCTGGCGGTCACGACGTGGCGCTGGGGCATCGGCATGTGGTGCATCATCTACCCCGTGTGCTGTCTGCCGCTGATCATCACGCTGATGATTGTCGGCCGCCGTGCCCGGCGTCTCGGCCTCATCAGCCCCTACAGCCAATCCCTGCGGAATCAGCGCGGCTCGACCGCCTTCCTTGTCGACCTGTTCTGGCGTCTGGACGTGATCGGCATCATCCTGATGATTGCCGTCTTCGCCCTGATTCTGACCCCCTTCACTCTAGCCGGTGGCGTCAGCGCCTCGTGGAAAGAGGCCCATATTATTGCTCCCCTCGTCGTCGGCTTCGTCTGCATTCCCGCGTTCCTCTTCTGGGAGATGAAGGCCCCCCACCCGCTGGTCCCCTTCAAGCTGATGAAGGACCGTGGTGTTTGGGCCCCCTTGGGCATGGCCCTCCTGCTCAACTTTGCCTGGTACATGCAGGGCGATTTCCTGTACACGGTTCTGTACGTCGCCTTTGACTTCAGCGTGACCTCGGCCACGCGCATTTCCTCACTCTACTCGTTCTGTTCCGTCATCACCGGCTTCCTGCTGGGCCTCGTCGTTTTCAAGGTCCGCCGCCTCAAGTACTTTATCCTGTTCGGCACCACGCTGTTCCTGGTCGCCTTTGGCCTGCTCATCAACTACCGTGGCTCGCCCAGCTCGGCCAGCAAGTCGGGTGTCATCGGCGCCGAGGTCCTGCTCGGTATTGCCGGCGGCATGTTCCCCTACCCGGCCCAGGCCTCGCTCCAGACCGCCCTCAAGCACGAGAACCTGGCTGTCATGACCGGTCTCTACCTTGCCACCTACAACATTGGCTCTGCCTTTGGCAACACTGTCTCGGGCGCGCTCTGGTCGAACGTCCTGCCCCGCACCCTCGAGGACAATCTCAACCCCATCAACAGCACGCTGGCCGCTGCGGTCTACGGCAACCCCCTGGCCCTCGCCGACGAGTACCCCGTCGGCACCATTGAGCGCACCCTCATCATCGAGTCGTACAAGCACGTCCAGCGCCTGCTGACCATTACCGGTATCGCCCTCTGCGTGCCCCTCATCGGCCTTGCCTTCTGCATGCGCAACCCCAAGCTCAACGACGAGCAGACCCTTGCCAAGGAAAGCGACTCCGACTCGGTCATTGCTTAAGTGGTGGCGAAGCCTGGAGCCCAAACTCGATTTTGCTTGCCAACTCTTCCCAAAACTTTTGATATCCCGTTTCCGTTAAACTTGCTGTTAAAAGCGTATTAATTTATTATGTATCTTGCATTTTCAGTAAATGCGCATCATAATTTAATTCTACCTTATTCGTTTATTCTACGAGGCGCTCCGTGATTACTTTCTTGTCCGGTGATCGCGGGACTTACGATTGTTGAAACTGCACTCACAATGTTTATCTGATCTAGTTCCGCCTAGGCAAGACAATCTGATTATTTTTGTCTGATCAACGCCATCCGATTATCTGATTGTAAGTAGTACTGTTGCTGTGTTTTCGGCTGTTCAGCTTCTTCATGGCTTCTTCAGCTGCCTTTGCCAGAGGGATGCATCCAAGCCTCTAGTTTGGTTGCCAAGCTTCACAATCCCAATTTTTTTCCCCTTGCTCTTGATCCCATGCCCAAACACAAAAATTGGCGCAATATTCCTTCGCCTTCTTCCAATGGCTGCCAAATCCCCTAGATTGATTAGATAAAATCCCATGCCCAATACCCCCACCCCACTAAGAACGCCTCAGCAAACGGATTTCACCGCCGACACCGGACTCTGGAGTCCAGAGCCCAAAAAAGTACGCAGCAAACACCAAAACATCAAAACGCCCACACATGAAAGAAAATACGCCAACACCAACACGCGCCGCAGGCGACAGGACCCCCGTGCCCAGCTTCTTGGTGTTTTGCGACCCGCTCGACGTACATAAAATAAGAACATGTACGCTGCCCAATGCAGTTAGACATCAAAATATCGAAATGTCCCGGTTTGAATTGTGTTCTGCGAAAGCCTGGACTGCCAATATGTCGGCCTTCACCAACGACGGCTTGTGCGTAGGAGGAAGGCGACAACCTCGGCGAGGCTGCTGGGCTTAAAAACAACAAGAAAGTGAGCTCGCTGTACGAACAAGGCACAAATGTAAGATGCTTTTATGTACAATTGGCTCCCAGTCTAAACATTTTTCGTGGCTTTTGGCACTGACACATTGAATCACAATATCTCCTGGTGGGGCACAGAATATACACAGGGCAGTGTCACAGCATGTATTGACAGCTTTAACATCATCCTACCTGGTGCCCATAAAACAATTTGAATGCAACTGCCTTGTCTATGCAGTTTTGTGCCATATTGGTAGTTTCTAGCTGGCTAAGAGTGTCCATAGCCTTTAATTATCGCCCTGTAATCTATTCGATGTTCGCCGTTTGGTTTGTACAGGTAAGTGTTCAGGCGAGTTGCGGTTTTGAGGTTTTCAGGTTGCTGCGCATATTTTTCGTATAAAGAGTCGACAGCTAAGCGCAGGCACTTGAGTTCCTCATCGATGGAATCGAGTCGATGGTAAAAATGGCTGAATGCATCGTCGTATTGCGCACATGAACACAGCAGCGTGATTGGTTCTTTCCCAGATGCTTCCTCAAGGAGTAGGTTTCTCTTGGCCGACTCTCTCAAGTCTATGAATTTTATCCAATAGACCCAATGTCCGTGAGCAACGTCCCAGAGTTTTGTGTTCAGGATAATTCCTGGTTGGTCGTCTCGTTTGATCCTTGGGGCATACCGGATTTCATTTTGCTTGTATATCTTGTTGATAACCTGCTGCGAGTCTTTGCAAGCTCGCCAGAGACCATAGTCGGCCACCCATGGTTTTGGGCTGCCCATTTCCCGTTCCTGTACGGCCCCTTCACTGTTGACCTCGCTATTCTCGCGCCGCGCCACATCCGGATTTTTGTCGTCAATGTACCGGGGCCTGTTGTTGCGTAGGACGTACATTTGGCACGCGGGCGGCAAAGATGCAGCCTCCCAAATCATGAAACGCAGCTCTACCGGGAGCTTCATGAAATTCTTGAATTCTCCCGCTCCTCCCTCGTCTTTCCAATACCGTTGAAAGTGGAACGAGCAATCTTTGTAGTCGTGGTGAGATTTTCCTTTTCGCTTTGAAACTGGATGCGATACCTCAGGGAGAGTTTGGACCGGACGTGGCGGTGGTTCTAATGTTCCGGCTGGAGCGCACCGGAGCGCATCCCATAAAGCATGTGATACTGAGGCAGATATGCCGTAAATACTGTCAACTGTAGCAGATACGTCAAAGTATAACTTGTATAAAGCAACAGGGTCATCTCCGCCAAGGCTCCTAGGATCGAACAAGCTGCATGTGTATTCAGGAAGGCCCTTTTCTCGACTGTCGTCCTGCAGGAGCCCCACCACCTCACGTGCGTTATCTTCGAAGGACGCGACACGGGCAACGAGCCTCGGAAGCTCTTTTGACCCGTCACCCGCCATGATGTCTGTTCCGTCGGTTGTAACTCTGGGCTGGTGGGCCTGGTGTCTCTGTTGTGAATGTTGGGTGCGCGGTGTTTGTTTGGCTGTAAGGTCGACGTTGTGTATTGTAGGGACGAAAGAAAGCAAAGTGGAGGTGGGACTAGACATATTTATCCTACCATTTTACTATTGACGAATCGTGACTTTTTGGTTGGCCTCTCAAACAGAGAAATTCTGTGTGTGGGTATCAATAATCGATGACGGCTCTCTGTGCATGACCATGTCAAACTATTATGCTAAGCAAAAGCAAGGCTCATAGATGTAGTTCGAAATTACCTCGTGTGGATGTAACAAACACATTTTGTTCTCAGGCCGCCACTCGCACTGTGGCTAGGCAAATCATGTGATAGAGTAGGCTCGTTGTGGTTTGCCAATGCGAACGCCATACTCTGTTAAGTACTAATCGCAACTTATATTAAATCATACCAGCGGAAGGTCCAGGACCCTTGCTATTTTGTGCACACGCAGAACCTGCGAGCGTGTTATGTAGTAGGTACAAAGCATAAGGTTTTGGTTCGCAGCATTAATTCGGGATCCTGTCAACTCCAGAAATCAAGTATCTAGTCTGCCTTGTGTGTGACATGTTGCCGAGGAGAAGCCCTTGCCAGTGCCCAAGTTCGTCAGCGGGCGGTTGCCTGTTCTGGTCACATGTATATGAGGGCCTTACGTGTATACATGCCTATGACAGAAACACCCGATACCCCGTAAACGCCATCTTTCCTTCTGGGCTTCTGAGATATTCAGAAAATGTAAAAGTATGGCTTGTGAGTTCCCTTGCATGTTTATAAACGCATGTTCCCAACTATTACCAGCTCATGATATTCAGATCTTAAAGCTATGCTCCGTACTAGACAGCATAATGGGAAATACAAGATAAAAACAAAAAAGGGTGGCGTACGATGCAGGACGGGTGGCTCCCTCATGAGGCCCATACGTTTATATTATACCATATCGCAGTACAACACACAGATGTTTTTGTAAAATAGGCAACACTGCTGTAATGTATACAGTTAGACAATACATGCCAATCACACATTATCTATATTGTTGACAACCAACCCCTCACGGTGTTTTTCTTTGCGGCGTCATTAATTATCATGACCTGTCCAGATGAATATAAACTAATATTACTTGTAGAGGGGAGGATTTAGAAACCCGTGGCGTCAAAAATTCAGATAAGAGTAAACGAAGGCCCAAAACAGCTACTAGATTGTTCGGCATAGTCGATGGTATATTTGTCATTGAATATTGTGGTCGAAGTGAAGACTAGCAGAATGCTACAAGCTAAGTATAGTTTTATATTCATCCTTTTAGCAATTATTGTTCGTTTAGTTTCATTTACTATTCCTTCCATTATTTCCTACACGATAAAGTTCCACGTGCCGCAAAATTAATCTGGAAAATAATATTAAGAACATGTAATTATATCTGGGATAACCCATAAAAGTCTGCGGCTACAGGGCTGTACCAGGAAATAATAGCCGAAAGACCATACTGACCACGGTCTATTGTAATGCAATGGAATTTTTTCACGGTGTTGATGGGCTGAATAACATTGTTCTACTTTGTCGAATCTCTAGATTACAGCCAGCCCACAAACAGAATATGCGAAACAAAATTTCACTTTCACATAAAGATTTGTCTAGTTGTTGAGCCTCTCTGCCAGCAACATCCACAATGCGTCGAACAACGACTGGTACGACGCAGGCTTGACAACCTTACGACATCGTTTAGTAGTCAAACAGCGTCGGCCTACTAATTGAAGCAAAAATAGAAATAAAAGAAAAGTTTAATTCGCTGCCTGGAAGGATTCACACTACGGAAGCTTGATAGGGTCTAGCGCCGGCCCCAGTCACTGGAATATGTGGATTCACAGCAGCTTTAAAGTTTATTTGATGGGCAAGAGACCCGCTAAATATGTCGAGTCAGTCGGCGCAACTGAAGCCCACGAGTCCGAAGTTAAGAGAAGAAAACGGGCAATGAACGAGCTGGCTATTGCCGAGTTACGGTCCCGGGGATATTGAGGTACTGTTTATTTTGAAACAGGACTTGGGTGAGACGGAGGTGCTCAATTGCTACAAGGGGAAATAATATCACCCATCACCCACAACTCACGCTTGACGCCCGACTGGCGGCGCATTCGTGTAATTTTACGACGTCTGTTCAGAGACTTAATTAAGCATCACGGCGGCAATGCGGCACAGATCGACTGTTACCTCCGTGTTAAGTAAACCCCTTTATCGTTGAAGCCACAGGATTGACGTTTCTGAATGGTTCGTGATTAGAAAACAGTCTGTGCTCGATTTGGGATCGTGGCTGAGAAGGTCCACAAACCTCGTATTCAGGGCACAAAATATTATGCTTTCTCACTACGCGAGCTATTGACAATCTCGGAATCAGTTTTGATATTGGCATGTAACGAGATATTTACGGCCAATCGGAGGGCAGTATCCGATATTTCAATACATTCCAACGCGGTGGTGTGTCGTGATCCAATGGTCTTTACAGTATGCCATAAAGTTGAATGTTTGGGATAGATAAATAAAAACTACATACATCATCATACTGGCACGTACAAACGAACATGTGTGAATTTAGTAAGACACCCTAGGAGACAAAGGGCGAGGTTGGAAGAGGTACAAAATTGAGTACCCGTACAATACGATCGACCAAATCCCTAGGCGAGGGAGTTTTCTGCGACCCCTTTGTCTCCACAAATCAGCGCCGTGATGACGTGACGGATTTTTCAACCATCAAGCCAGGTTGTCTTCCCGCAGTTTTAGGTTTTCTGCTAGGGCCCGCTTCCATCCTGGGTATACAATGCTTGATGATTCATGGTTTGGTAATGAGAAGGACACAGAAAGCACTACCCTGATCTATGTGCCGCAGCTTTCTTCTTTGTGACGACCGACGCTGGCTATCGGTGAAATAAGCTCACTGAGTGGGCAGACCAATATCCGTATAGAACACGCGTTATGCAATGGAATGTGGGCATTTGGCTCTTTGGGAGGATGGTGCACTATTCGGGCGGCGAGAAGGGCGAAGACGTAAATACGGCACCGCGTGCTCCCTTCTCAACGTGATTTCATTCTTTTCTTGTTGGGTTGGTTACAGCGAGATGGATCGATCATTCATTCGATACTATTTCACAATGCTAATCGGCCTATCGCCAAGACGGCGCTTTGGCGTCGTCAGTGTCATCTGCTTCATCTTCTTATTACTTTTCTTCCGCACCGAAACAGGCTCAACAGCCCTTACCACAGTCAAGAAGAAGCTACCGCGACCACCAAACATGCACGTCGACCCAGACAACCTACCACCCGAAGAGCCAAATAAGGAGAAGCAAGAACCAAAGCCCAAGTATAAGCCGCTGCCCGGCGAGAAGAACGGCTGGGTGCCTCTGCCAGTACGCGATCCTTTCCCGCTACTGGCCAACTCAGACAAGTCGACACTCCCTCCGCCGATCCCCGAATGGAACCGTCCTCGCCCAAGCCTCCATACCGAGTATGGCCTGTCTGTTCCGCCACCACTGCTCATCGGCTTCACTCGATCGTGGCCCATGCTGCTACAGGCAGTGGTGTCATACATCACGGCAGGGTGGCCACCTGAGCAAATATATGTCGTCGAGAATACGGGCGTGCAGCAGGCGAACATAAGGGGACAGCTCACACTGCAGAATCCATTTTACCTCAACCACACGACACTCCACCGGCTCGGCGTCAACATTGTCCAGACTCCCGTGCTCCTGAACTTTGCACAGCTCCAGAACTTTTATCTGTCTCTCACGTACACTCGTGGCTGGCCATACTACTTCTGGTCACACATGGATGTGTTGACGCTGTCCTACGAAGAAGGCCTCGACGGCGTGACGCCACCATACAGCGACACTGGAGATGGCAAGGGCTCTGGCTACAAGACTGTGTACGAACTCTGCTGCCAGGCACTCCAAGGCTCGCTCCTCAACGACCCACGCTGGGGCCTCCGCTTCTTTGCATACGACCACCTCGCTCTCGTCAACCCAGTCGCCTATGAAGACATTGGCGGCTGGGACACGCTGATTCCGTACTATATTACCGACTGCGACATGCACTCGCGCCTCAACATGGCCAACTGGACGCTACAAGACCGCAAGGCTGGTATCGTCTCGGACGTCAACACCATCCTGGAAGATCTGGCTGTCCTGTACCGCGTGGATGGTCTCCCGCCGCCGAGTTTCATCGATCCCAACCCTCCACCGCCTGACGAGAAGAAGGGAGATGAGAAGGACGACAAACCGGAAGCCAAACGAGGCGAGAGGAAAGACGAAAAGAAGGACGAGAAGGACGAGACCCCGAAAGCACCGATTGCTCCGGCCGACGCCAACCTGGAAAAGTGGAAGGCCCTCCGCGACATTGCCGACCAAATGACAAAGTACAAGTACACTGGCCGCGACCGCAATACATGGCAGATTGGACAGCAGGGAGGTAAAGGCGAAAAGTTTTATTATCCAGCGCAAGGCATCGCCGAGGGCATTGAGATTCTGACGGAGGCGGGCAAAGAAGTGTACCGGCGAAAGTGGGGCCACCGGGACTGCGACTTGATTGACGGGGCCGGGCTGTCATTATGGGACCAGTGGATGGTTGAAAAAGACTGGGAGTCGTAGGTGGTAGGTGGCGCATTCGTATGTGCATATGTCGGCGCAAGAAAGACATGGATATTGTACTGGCGTTCGGTTTTAAGTCTCTCCTGTTTATTTTTCTTTGTTATTTCATACATTATGTCGCCATAGAGTGATATTTTTTCCACCCAAGTCTCTCTATTGTTTTCGAGTATGTAGATCCAGTCTTTGCCTTTCCCCATGGCCTCTATGACTGTGGAGTAAATCGTACAGCATCGGACTTCAATCCAACCCCAGACCTCCAACCCCGGAACATACAAGCTGGGTGGCATACCCACTTGTACGTAAATGCTAGTGTGGCGCGTTTCTTATCAATATCACAATTGTGGTTATCATCAACTAAAACACTGATCTTAGCCAATTGGCCCTCGTCATCCTTATCTCCGGGAATCAGCGAGATAAGGACAACAGCCGAGACAATGTGATGATCACTTTGAATATTTTGCGTTTGACTATGTTTGATTGTTCTCATTCAATTTTTCAACTGCCGAGTCGGATGCCATTTATTTTAAACAGAAATCATAACCGCTTACCGCCTACCTATTTATGCCCGTGCGTCGATCAAGATTGGGGTGTGAGGAGTGCCGGAAGCGGCGACGAAAGTGTGACGAGGCAAAGCCGGCGTGCGGGCCCTGCAAGGCCTTCCGGCGAAAATGCTCTTATACGCTCAAGATTGTCTGGGGAGCGCAGACTGTGGAGCCCGGACCTGTGTCGCATCGGCTAAATACGGCGCCCCGATCTACCGAAAACAGTATCAATGTCGACACCGAAGAAGCCGCCGACGCCGTCAAGGCTGTTGACATCTTTGCATCTACGATCGACCCATTGGCACTCTCCCGACTGCCAAATGGTGTACCATTATCACCACCATACCGGCGGCTGCTGGACTACTTTGCCCGTGACATCCTGGCCTCATTATCGGTGCATCCGGCGATCCATCGGGACTTGGCACAAGGCCTTGTTCCAGCCATGCTACACGAGCCTCACCTATTGTCGGCAGGGTTGGCTCTCGCAGCGGCAGGCCTTGCATCTCGAGGCTTGTCAGACGTCGGCGGTGTCGGACTGCCCCGACTGATTGACCACCTACGGACATCAGGCCTGGCGTTATTGAGGAACGCCTTACAACAAGGCGAAGGCGGAGCGGACAGTGGCCGTGACAACAGTCGTGACAGCGGGCTTGTGGCGACGTGCCTGCTATGGTGTCTAGCCGACGTATTTGCGTTATCGTCATCGTCTTCGCCATCATCAGCGGCTACATGCTCATGGAGGATACATCTACAAGGCATCCAGGCGTTACTAGGAGGCGCCGGCGAACTCGACGCGTTTGTCACTCGAGCCGGCGAAGCGTCCGATTCATCACGGTCTGCCATGAGGCATCTCTATCTACTTTACCTGTCCCTTCAGACTCTGCCGCATGTGGCACAACAACGTCGCCAAAGCCAGTTGCCACCCGCAGCCGACCCAGAACGTAGTCATTACCAGACAGAGGTCGGAGATTCGAAAAGAAAGCAAAAGGCGGCTCTCCTCCACACAGATATGGCTGTGAACACGGGCAATACAAGCCAACCACGCATCGATGGCTTTCTCGGATACAGCGAGGAGTTGCTCGATATTCTGCAACAAGTCGAACAACTGGCTCTCACGCTACCTGACAACACTGGCATGATCGACGTTATAGGCCAGGGCCAGGGCCGAGCAGACATTGATAGCGACGATGCTGATTTTATGGACGCTCCACACCTAGTGGGCACCGCACGCGCTTTTGCCGACGAGCTCCTTTATCGAGCACAAGCACAGGCACTCGTCTCCACGGACGAAGACGGCGATGCCACGCCATCGATACCGATCACACGAATACCTGCGCCTGCCCTCACAGCTGCTGCCGGCCGCGAGTTTGCGCTGTGCCACGGCTGCTTCCAGCAAGCGACACTGATCCACGTCTACCGGCGTCTGTTCCGGCTGCCGTCACGGGCAGGGCCCATACAGGACGCAGTTGCGCAAATACGTCGGATGGCCGGCCAGATGACACAAGGCGCGCCGTGCAGTACGTGGGTGGCCATGGCCTTGCCATTGTTTACGGCAGGCTGCGAGGTGTATGCCCCGGGCCCGCAGGCATGGGCACATGCGGCGCTGGACGCGTTTGCGGCAAGCATTGGGTCAAGGCACGTTCAGGTGCTGCGGCGGGCCCTCGAGGACATTTGGCGGCTGCGGGCGAGGCGCGGCGACACGGACGGGCAGCTCTGTGCGGGGCCACTGCTGGACGAGCTGAACTACAATATTATCCTATTTTAATATTTGGGAAAGGAAATTTGCTTCTTTATGATGATGACCATATTCAACTGTCCTATATTCAACAATTCACTTCTCGTGTCTATATGTATCTTGCTCTCAAGTGCCATACTTTACTCCCTTGCCCTTGCGAATCCAATCCCAATCGTGGCCTTGCGGCCTCTTCATTCACACCACCATCGCCAAATCGTAATTTGTTCGTGCGCCTATCCTCACTCAAAGCTCACCCGGGCCAATCATCTTGCTCAGCGGGCCCTTCTTGACCATGATGCTCATCACCTCGTACAGCACGTCTGCAGCGGCCATGGTCGTGTGCTCGGCATTGGTATCATAGGCGGGCTAGCAGCAGGGAGAGAAAAATAAAAGAGAAAGAGTTTGATTAGTTCACGCTCGACGGACGAAACAACACCAAGACCATAACAGAATACAGGACGCCGTACAGCCGCCACCGGCCCACGCTACGTACCGCTACTTCGACAATGTCGGCTGCAATCAGGTTGAGGCTCTCGAGGCCCCGGATAATGGTGCGCAGTTCGCGCGTCGACCAGCCGCCGGTCTCGGGCGTGCCGGTGGCCGGGGCAAAGGCGGGGTCGAGCGTGTCAATGTCAATCGACAGGTACACCGGGTTCTTGGTGCCGACGCGGTCGAGGATCCGCTTGATGATGCCGTCGGTGCCGATGGTGTCAATCTCGCGCGCCTCGACAATCTCGAAGCCGCAGTAGCCGTCGTTGTCGTAGTCGCTCGGTCCACTGAGCGTCGTGCGGATGCCGGCGTGGATGTTGCTGTCGTTGCGCAGGAGGCCCTCCTGGGCGGCGTGGAAGAAGTAGGTGCCGTGGTTGATGCTGGCCTGCTCGGTCGGCGAGCCGCCAAAGACCTTGGGCCTCCACGTGTCCAGGTGGCTGTCAAAGTGGATGACGGTGACCGGGCCATAGGCGCGGTTGATGGACCGCAGCAGAGGCAGTGTAATGGTGTGGTCGCCGCCCAGCGTGATAATGCGCGGCAGCGTGCGGCCGGCCAGCGCAGGTCCAGGCGCCCGGGCGTCTGTTGCGGGCGGACGGCTCAGCAGGTTGTAGTGGCCCTCCTCGATCTGGCGTAGGGCATAGGCGTTATCGTACGATGTCACCGGGACATCGCCGCAGTCGAGCACAGTGGCCCAGCTGTTGAACGGGTTTGTAGCCAGGGGAACGTTGTATCCGCCGCTGAAGTTGTAAGCAGGGACGATATGGCTCTCGGGTGTCATTGGAAAATAAACGAAAACGGGAAAGGAAACAAAAAACTCACTAGAGGTTCAAGCGACGCGAACCCTGGCGAATACCCGAGGGACCAAAGCGGGCACCCGGCCGGTACGAGGTACCCGTGTCAAACGGAGCACCGAGGAATGCGATATCGTACTTGATGCCGGCGTGTGCCAGACACGGCTGGTACGGCAGACGGCCAAACGTCGTGATGCCTGAGAAGACCGAGTCGGCCTGGGTACCACCATCGCCGGGCAGGCGGTTGAACCACAGCGACTGGAGTGGTCCCTCAATGGGTGTCTGGTGGTTGTCGTGGTTGCCATGGGCTGCCACGGCCGCAGCAAAGCCAGTGGACAGGAGTGTCGCAGCGCGCATATTGGGCAAGCTCGCTGTGTGTTGTTAGTGGTCCGTTTGGTAGGAGTGGCAAGCCTGATAAGAATGGGACAATAGGCAGTCAGGGAGGAGATAGAAAGAGACAGAAAGAGACAGATAGAACAGGAAAATGCGGTTGGACTGCCCGACGGAATTTCAACTCCTCATGGCCGGTATATATCTCTTGCCACAACCTCCATCTGTATGACGGATGTCGTGGACAAGCTTATCGAGCTACATACATCGTTTTGCTCCGGCAAAGTTGCCCAGATGGGAAATGGAAAACGAACACAGTGAGCTCAACACAACCCCGCATTGTAGTTTGTAATCCGTAATTTTTTATTTTTCGTCTTCTCGACGGTGCCAACGCCGATGCCGCCTGATGCACAATGTTCGATGCGTGATGCATCTCAAGTTGAAGTTGTGGTGGCTAAGTTGCCGAATGCGGTAAGTGGATACGTTTTGTGTTAGTCGGCAGGATGATGTGGTAAAAAAAACCTCAACGCAAGCTTATCAGGGTCCAGCGATATCAAAACCCCAGCGAGCCAATCGTGGGGACGGTGGCTACTTCTCCCATTTGGGCTAGCGGGATATGATATCTGGTGCGATTCAACATCGGGCGAGCATGCTGGACAAGTTGACAACTGGAGAACCGAAAAAGTCTCTGCATACTTTCCAAAATAAAATAAAAAAAGACAAAAAAAGATAGCCGTGGCGGATCATTTACACAAACATTGACTGCCGCGGGCCACATTTGCGTTATGCCTGCATCGGAAGTAGTGTCGTTCTAACAAACGAGTGTTCTCAATCAAGAAAAAGAAGCAGAAAAAAGAAAAGAAAAAAAAATTAAAGAAAGAAAAGAAAAAAAGAATATCATGTGGCAGAAGTACATGTGCATACTGTTGAGACAAAACCGGTAAAAAGTTACTGGCCGTCTCAAAACAAATAAGAGTAATGGAAGTGTTTATCTCGACGTACCACAGAAAGATAACAAGCAGCACAATTCTTCACTTCTCTTCTTCAAAATTGCAGTGGAATAAAGTCAACGCTATCTGCTTCGAATATGCGCCAGTCGAGCTTGACTAGTTTCCCTTTACTTAGCGCCACCTCTCCATACGACATTCCATCTTCCAACATCCGTTATTCATCCTCACCCACACCCGTTCTCGACAAGACAATGTCAATACCAGACGAACGCACCGCCTTGCTGGCTCCGTCCGGCGAGCCAAACGATGGCTCGAACGACCAGGTCTCGAAAAGCCATGCATGGATTTCCGACTGGATTTCTGAGATGGCCCTGCTGGCAAAGGCGTCACTGCCTGTGATGCTCGCCTACATGCTCCAGAACAGCTTGCAGACCGTGTCGGTGCTCGTTGTCGGCCGGCTGTCTCCCGAAGCCTTGGCCACAGCCGCCTTCTCATACATGTTTGCCATGGCGTCCGGCTGGCTGGTGGCTCTGGGCGGCACGACGGCCATTGATACACTGGCCTCGAGCTCCTTTACGGCGGCCGCCGACAAGGACAAGGGCAGTTTGGGTGTTCTGCTGCAGCGCGGCCTCATTGTCTTGACTGGTTTTTACGGTGTCGTGGCTCTCGTGTGGTGTTTCGGTGCCGCGCCGTTGTTCCGTGCTCTCGGCCAAGATCCAATTATCACTGTCCAAAGTGCCCGCTTTCTGCGGTTGTTGGCACCCGGTGGACTGGGCTATGTGTGGTTTGAATGTCTCAAGAAATTCCTCCAGGCACAAGGCCTCAACAACGCCGGCACCTACGTTCTGCTCATCACGGCGCCGCTCAATGCCGTCCTCAACTACACGTTTGTCTACGTTCTCGGTTTGGGCTTGGACGGTGCACCGCTAGCCACTGGCCTTTCCTACTGGCTGTCGTTTGCCCTGCTCGCTGCCTACACCGCTAGCTCCGATGACCGCGGCCGTGCATGCTGGCCAGGTTTCCAACTGCGCCGCGCTGCCACCAGCCTAAAACCGTTTTCCCGGCTGGCTCTGCTTGGTGTCGTCCACGTCGGCTCCGAGTGGTGGGCGTTTGAGATTGTCGCCTTGGCCGCAGGTCGACTGGGCACACGGGCGCTGGCTGCGCAGTCTATCATCATGACCCTCGACCAGGTCATCAACACCATTCCGTTTGGCCTGGGTGTCGCGGCGTCGGCCCGCCTCGGAAACCTTCTCGGCGCCCAAGATGTCATCGGTTCGCGTCGTTCTGCCCACTCTGCTGCACTTTTGTCCGTCCTCTTTGGCGTCATTATTTTGACAACCCTGATGGCGACCCGCCATACCATTGGTCGTCTGTTCAGCGACGACACCGACGTTGCCGCTCTCGTCGCCTCCGTTATGCCGTACGTCGCCCTCTTCCAGATCGCCGACGGTCTCAACGGCAGCTGCGGCGGCGCACTGCGTGGCATGGGCCGCCAGTGGGTTGGCGCTTTGGTGAACGCCGTCAGCTACTACGGCGGTGCCCTCCCTGCCGGAATTTTCTTAGCCTTCCACGGATGGGGCCTTGCCGGCCTGTGGCTCGGCCAGTGTGTTGCCCTTTTCCTTGTGGGCATCCTAGAGTGGGCTATTGTCGGCCTGGCAGACTGGCCCGCCGAGGTCCGCCGCGCTTTTGGCCGCCTCGAGGCTGGCGGTATTACTGTCCGCAGCCTACCGGAAGATGTGTAATACATCGGCAGAAGGATGAAGTATACTTTTCTATCATATATTTGTTTCGCATATTGGCACGCTTCGCAACCAAATTTTCTCTGTTCATTTGTTTATTTACTTAGCATTGTATTACTTTTTTTATTTTTACGGTTAGGTGTGGCAAGTCAATTATGAAGCGCTTATGATATGTAATTCTTTTTTTAACACCAAAAATAGAAATAAATTCGATTAAAAAGAAAAACATTCAACTCTGTCAAATCTCGAGTTTCGTTTTCTCATTCAGATTACATCGAAGTCAGCATCTCCGTAGTGTTTAGAACATCTCACTCCATACGACGTTAGCGGCATTTTGGCAGTTGATGGAATCTGTGGTGAAACGACGCCGATATCAGTCCACTTATCCAGCTTACACGCTAGCCAATCAGCGTCAGGCGCCAAAGTTTCTCTTTTGGGAAATAGCCCAATCGGTGGAGCCATTTGTTTATCTCTCGGTGCAGATATGCACAATGCCTGCCGGTTCTTTTTGGTCCCTTTTTGTGCGTGCCGTCACTATTTTTTTCTTTCCTGTGCCTTCCATACCCTCCCCACCTTCCACCCGCACGGACTTCAATGCGCCAATGCCCAAGCTCGTGGTGGCCGAGTCGAGGCCCGTTTGGCTGGGCTGATGTTTTCGATGCAACCATCACGACGATAGGGACGTAGCCTTATCAATGACGACCGCAACCGAAGCTGGGCGGGATGACTTGACATGGTTGTTTTGCCGCCTTGTGACTGTGAGGTTTTTTATCTTTGAGTTTTTTAAGCATTTCAGTATTTTCTTCTGTCCTCCTGTTCATGGTTCCTGTCCGATCTAACAACCGGGCATATCGACAAGACCACTCACTGTGTGACGGCCTTCCCGGGATCATGATAAGAACACTGCAGGATCGAAATCAAGTCTTGCTATTAAAACAAATACAAATATACAAGCCTAGTGCCACCAATTCCATTTCCATACCCGGCCTTCTCATCATTACCCTTCTTGACTAAATGTCAACAATTATTTCCACTGTCCACAGCCAACTCATCTCGACACATCCACCATGACCTACAAGGACAAGTCCGACATCAGCATTGGCGATGGCTCCCCACGTGAGGCCGATGAGGCTCTCGGCTCGGTGCTCGATATTAACGGTGCAGAACTCAATGCATCCGGACATCCCGACCAGCTCACACGACAATATGGTCTGCTTCGCGTGGCAGGTGCCGCACTCACAATCGACAACGCATGGGTTGTGCTGGGCTCATCAATCTCTGTGTCCATCCGTACGTTACTTGGTCTATTTGTTGTATCGTGTATATTTCTATACAATACTAACTCTCCTATGCAGTGAACGGCGGCATCCCCGGTATCATCTACGGCCTCATGGTTGCGGCATTCTACTACACATTTATTGGTCTCAGTTTATCCGAACTGGCGTCGGCCATGCCATCATCCGGAGGTGTTTACCATTGGGCAACAATGGTTGCTGGGCCCAAGTACGGCCGGTCCGTCGGCTTCTACACTGGCTGGATCAACTTTGCCGCGTGGCTGTTCGGCCTGGCGTCCCTCGTCCAGGTGACAGCCAACACGGTCGTACAAATGTACTCGACCTACCACGACAGCTTTGTCTCCGAGGCTTGGCACGTCTACGTGGCGTTCCTGGCCGTGCTGTGGTTGAGTGTTGCCTGCGTCGTGCTCGCCAACCGCGCCGTGCCGTGGACGCAGAACCTGGGCATGTTCCTAGTTTTGGCCGGCGGCCTTGCCACCATTGTGACACTGGCCGCCATGCCCAAGACGCACGCCTCCAACCACTTTGTGTGGGGTTCTTTTAATGAAAACAACGAGACGGGCTGGTCTGGCGGCATTGCTTTCTTGACGGGCGTGCTCAACGGCGCTTTTACGATTGGCACGCCCGACTCGATCAGCCACATGGCCGAAGAAGTCAAGGCACCGCGCCGCAGCCTGCCGACAGCCATTATGCTGCAGATCGGTCTCGGCTCTCTGTCCGCACTGGTCTTTGCCATTGTCTTGGGCTATGCCATCGACGACATCTCGGTGCTCCAGGGCGGCGTCAACACCTTCCCACTCGCCGTCATCTACAGACAGGCTACCGGCAGCGCTGGTGCCACCTTTGGTCTTCTTTTTATCATCTTCCTCTCTCTTCTCTGCGGTGTTATCGGTACTGTGTTGACCGCAACTCGTGCCTACTGGGCTCTCGCTCGCGACCATGCCGTTCCCTTTTCGTCCGTCTTCTCTCGCGTCCACGAGCGCCTCAGCTGCCCCGTCGAGTCCACTATTTTTGTCAGCATCATCGTTTCGGCCCTTGGTGCCATCCCCATCGGCAGCTCCGTCGGCTTCACCAACCTCACCGGCTCCTTCATCATCCTCAACTCCATCTCCTATGCCATTCCATTTTTCGCCAACGTTCTCGCCGGCCGCCGTTACTTCACCCCAGGCCCCTTCCACCTTGGCCGTTTCGGATTCGTCATCAACGTGCTGGCGGTGCTCTTCATTGCCCTGTTTTCCATCTTCTTCTGCTTCCGTATGTCCCCCCATTTTCCCCATAGTATCATGGTCTCTGCTAACAACCTAGCCACCGCCGTCCCATTCGATGCCACCACCATGAACTACAACTCCGTCATCATTGGTGGTATCATCTTCATCATTTCTGTTTGGTGGTTCGCACATGCCTCCAGGCACTACGAGAAGCCGAACCTGAGTATCGCTGTCAGCCACAGCACGTAAGCGTCAGTTGGCATGGGATAACGGAATAGAAGATAGATGGTATACTTCCTTTGGTGTTTTAACCTAGCTGTGTGACATAGACTACTTGTTATTTCAGATATCCAAAATAACAAACGTATCTACAATAATATAGTAGCCTCCTGTGTATATTTCATGTTGTATTAATTCTACCGTATCTACATTACGCCTGTACACGGGGCTGTCAGGTTAAATCAAGACAATGTGAAAGAAAGAAACGCACGACCTAGATTCTATGCATTGTGTCAGAACTTATTATGGTCAAATTCCTTTAGTAAGTCACTTAACATGCCGTTGTGTTTTTGGTACTTAGACATGAAGGATTATTTCTCATGGTTGGACATTTGTAACTCTTTCAAGTATACTATTTATTTGCCAAAAAAAAAAGGAAGAAGATGTACAAATGTCCGGGGAAATAAACCTTTTTGCGAAGGGGGTGCTGTGTTAGTTAGCGTGAATTACCCAATTCGGAATAGCCCGCTGAAATCCACTGAAAATGGTCCCTTTTCAGGTAAACATGGCCTCTACCGATGGTGGCCATGTTGCGCCATTCTACGAAGACACATCGTACCAGATGCTCACCGATGGTAGCGACAACAGAGAGGGGATCAAGAACGTGGCCTGGTAAGCCACTCACTGGACGGCCAAGCTGTCAAAGCAGATCATCCGGGAAGTGTACGGTCGGCCGCATACTTTTGCGTACTTGACGGGATGCAGCACCGACGGCAGACAGACGTACGATACTGCACAACGACACCCAGAGGATTTAGATGGTTATCTACCTGGATGTCCATCTCTGACCCAGTCGATCCTGTTCCCGTCACTCATCCACGCTCTCATCGTGATCAACAGTGATCTCGGCGGAAAAGGCTTCGGACCCGGACAGCTCGAGATGGTCTCCCGTAAAGCACTCGCAGCTGGTGACACGACGGTTACTGGAATGCATGACGGCTACATCGCCCACTGGGACGGCAACACATACGATCCTACCAAAGACGCGACTGTGCTTGATGTTGCCAGTGGTGGCTCCTGTACCGAGCCCTGGACTCTTTCTCTTGCCCAGGCACGCTCTATCAACAAGATGTGTTACGGCCCAACACGTGACGGTAACATCCCGATCCAGCCGTCGACAACGGAGCAAGCTGGAAGCTTGCACCCAATCAGCTGTGGTGGGGCAAGATCCGCGGGAGACGCATCGACTTTGCTGATGCCCCGAGAGATATTGGTGGCGACGGGCTAGCCAATGTTTTTGGAGACCCGTCGTGGGCAGCGCCAACCCTGTGGAAGGGCCATCCGCGTGGCGAACCTCGAAACAAATGGGCTGCCATGACTCATGAAGAGTTTGCTGATACCCTGCTGGCCAGTCGTGCACGTGACGCCGAGTTCGAGCATTTAGACGCTGACAACCCTGATCTCAGCAAAGCCAAGTCACTGGGCTGCAAGATCCTGGCGTACCATGCAGTTGGTGATACTGGTGTGGCGCCACAGAGCAGTGTGCATTACTACGAGCAAAGTAGGGCCGTGACTGGAGGACTAGCAGAGACACAAACTTTTCATCACCTGTTTTGATCCCAGGGATGGGACACTGTGTACGCTACCGTGGTGTAGCTGGTACCGTTGATCCGCCGATGCCTACCATTGAGTAAATGTTTGATGCCTTGGTTGACTGGGTCGAAAAAGGAAAAGCACCCGAGTGCTTGGATGCTGTGTCCATGGATAGGATGCTAACGCGTCAGCTCTATGCGTACCCCAAATCCCCAAGAGGCGGTGAGACTAGATTGGAAGCTAGTTCAAAGTTGTGGGCGATAGTAACATATGCGGGGATAGCAAACACAGACAGGATATATGTATTGATCAGTTACAATTATGTTTTGGGAAAGAAATAGCTGGCGCTGACATAATATCACTCTATCAACATAATGACATATCATGCTGATATGGTGTTTGCAGACGAGGCCGACCTCCCCAGTAAGAGAGTACGATTGGAGTAAAAAATTTTTGTGTTAGTTCATATGATAACTAGCAAAACGGGGTTTTATAATATTCACCGGCCTCTACGGCGTGGTCTCCTATTAATTTGTACATAATATGTTGATTATTCATGTTTGGTGACTCATATTAACGGCGATAAGCATCGTGTACTACTTCGGCACCAGCGTCTGACTACACGTGCATCTTACACACGATGCTAATATGTATTGCGTCAGGTCTTCGCTTTAGCCAGAGCACACAAAAGCAATTCTCAAGTCAGCACCAAACTATCAAATCCGGAATTAACTCCCTCCAAGCATTTCTGGAGCGAAATTGTTATGATCTTTAAATATGAACCGACTGCATGCCTAGATTTCCTTAAATGCCTCCCTTTACAAACAAATTTTCAGACAAACAACACCCGGCCCCAGATCAAACAACGACAACGTACCGAATAGCTCCCTCTCAGCCATCAATACCAACCAAACCGCCAATATGGATATCAACACGACGTCCACCTGGTCCCTGAAGTACAAAGTGTACGTTATCAGAAAAAAATTGCAACAAATCAAACAACGGTTTGCGTACGCAGCATTTTCCTTCGTATTATTAGACGAACAGGAGCTGGGTAACTTTAAACTCAACGACGTTCCGGCAACATTTCACGACGAGCTCCAAACAGTATGGTTGGAAGCCAGAGAGCTCTCCGTTGCGATTATACAGTTTGATATGACACTTCCAGTGTGCATGAACGCCTTTAGGCCGGCACCGGTCAGACCATACAAAATCGACACAAAGACGTTCCACAACTTCTCCAAGCTTCCTATGGAGCTCAAGATCATGATCCTGGAAAAGGTGATCGCTACCATCCCACACAAGGGGTACCAAATGGGAGTGAAAAGCGCCTTGACACCGTCCCCGCACGCGACGGGCGCGAAGCCCCGCAAACTGCTTTCCAGTGCACTCCTCCCAGATACTGCTCTGTGGTTTGTCAACAAAGAAATCCGCAGCATCATCTCTGCCCAGTACAGACTGAATTTCAACAAGAAAATGCGAATGGATGAGCAGAGTACTGTGTTCCCTGGACGTCTTGGCCCCGCACAGTTCGCCGGCCATGATCTCGAAGTCGTGAATAGACGTGGGCGGGCGTTGCAAGACAAGATCTACGAGATCAGACAGAAGTATCCCGAAGCCTACGACATGCTCGTTTGCAAACCGCCATCGATGTATGATACTCTCTTCACACTGGAGCTGGACGAATGTGAATTCGAAAATGGGCGGTTTAGGCAGATCAGCTTTCCTCTTATCAAGTCATGTATTTAGCTTTCCTCGCGAACCTTTGGTCGTTTACAGTTAGTTTCATGAAACAATTTTTGTACTTGATTAATACCCAGGAATGATCAAAATCTCGTTATAATCTAAATTTGGTGCCAAATGAAGACACATGAACTTTATGTGCATAGTTGAAGGCCATGGCTTCAGGCCAACATTTTTTCTCCACAAATAATTCCACCCGGACAAACAACGAGAAATGATGTGGCCAAACTGAATATACTCGATAACGGCAAACCCGCTGTCCAGGATACATACTGGCCACTTCAGGGGCGATGAATCGGTTCATCCAAATGTTTATTGAGCTATGGATTGCGACAAACGCAAATCGAACCGAACGAGTGCATGGATTTTCTATTCATATTCATCCCCATCGAGAGCAGCGAACAAATTGGTAAATGTCTCTATGGGAGGCATGTTGTATTCGGCGTAGGCATCTGGATAATTTGTGGCGAGCTCCACCAACAGTTGCTGTACATGTCGGCCGTTGGCGTTGAGTTTGGTTAACCGTTTGTAGTACTTGGCGCGCTCATCTTCGACATGTTCATACTCAAGGTTGTCGTCGTTGTCGAGGCTGGCTCCAGGATTAGAGTTCCCACCGACAGCAACACTTTGATTGTTCTGGTTGTTCTGGTTGTTGTTCTGGTTATTGCCTGCAGTTGGTGGAGCAGGGGCAGGAGCCAGCACACGGGCCGGAACAGGCCTAGGAATTTCGTCACCGCGAGCTACGATGAGTCGGGCGTAAGCTTTGCGGTAGGCCTTTCTTATCTCGTAGCGAGATTCCTTGCAGGCCATCCAAAGTCCACGGTCAGGAAGAAGCACGCTGACAGGAAGCGGGCCGGTCTGATATGGAAAAGCAGGCGTTCCGGTTGTTCTGAGACGGGTTTCTTGTTCTGTGCTCTGGAAATACTCCAGGCTGGCAGGAGGCAGAGAGGCAGCTATCCATATCATGACACGGATCTCTGCGGGTAAGTCCCTGAATGTTGTTGGGGGCTTGTGGGGCGCGGTGCTGGTTGGTACGAGGCTCTGCTGGTTTTGCTGGTTTTGCTGTTGGCTGGTTTCGTTGCCCTCGTTGACGTTGCCGTGTGTGTTATCCGCATCTGCGTCGTCGAAGCCCACACGCATATCCATCAAGGCCTCTTGGGGGATTTGTATTCCCTCGTCTGGTAACTGTGGTGCGTTGACCGTTCCGGGTGGTGACGATTTTTTGATCTTCATGATTTCGAAAATGACAGTGTGGAGGGTGTTGGCAATGTCTCCACAGACCAAGCTGCAACGGCGCCCGGAAATCAGCACTCGGATATAATGAGCCACACTCTCGTCTGTATTGCCCCTGTATGGCAATCGTCGTGTTTTTCGGCTGTACTCAGACTGGGCAGCAAAAGACATTGCTTGTTGCAAAGTCCCCAGTTTCCGTATCAGCCTAAGGACTGGCGTATCTTTCTGGTCTGCCATCTTGCAGGTGGATTATGTCGAGTGGATATCGAAGTAAATATCAAGCTTTTGGAAGTTTTATCGTATGAAGGTTATAGGGAAGAAGACGATGAAAGATTTTGCTGCATGAAGGTAAGATGATGAAGATGGCCCTACTTCTACGTACCAGATGAGTTTGTCCCTCATAATATGTTTTCTCCCATATAATATTTCGGCCCATTTCTCGTCTCACTCAAAAGCCATGAATTTAATTTTTGTGCGAAAGCTTAATTCATTTTGGCATTATATTATTGCCTGACTGGAAACTTAGAGCAAGTCCATCACGGTAGACCTTGAAGCCATTACACATACTCGATACTTGGATGGCACTATGTCTAATGATGATGCGCCACCTGTTTGTAAGTCACGATGAGATACTGTGCGACGGCAGCGCCAACGGAATTTAAGTTATGGCCGCCCCGAACCAACATTAAGGGTCTTTGGGTACACCACCGGTAGTACCTTTCTCTCGGTGAGAATATGCACATGATTCATACAAGTAAGGGTCTGAGTACGGTCCGAACCTTAGGGTGGCGCTTTAGACGACTTGTGAGTGTGGCCATCCCTAATTAAACTTGGCCGCACTTCAGTTGAAATTTGCTCCCAGGTAGATATGGTTATACAGGTAGTATATTCAAGACAATTGATACCTGGCGCACAATATCTTTGCCATATTTCTTAATCGAGGAGCTACACTGTGGAAGCTGAATAACCTGTTCGTTGAAAGGGTTATGTTAAGCTTGTTCGACTATTTCTTAGAACGAGACTGACTAATATATATTTAGGCGCTGATATTTGGTAAATACTTACATGAGTCACTGTTATTTGCCGCACACATTACTTGATCGGGAACGGTTACGGGTTACATGACCAAGTCTACATCATTCTCACTCAAACCTCCGAATATAACTGACGATAGCACAAAAGTTGTATATCAGGAATATATGAATATGTATATCTAGGCAACACAAATAATGTACAATCTAAGTTAAGAATAAGTATCTACAGCATCATAGAATCTACTCCTTCCCTTTACAAGTTGAAGATGGCAGCAGC
The DNA here is from genome assembly GCA_021396375.1 of Sporothrix mexicana. NCBI lineage: Eukaryota > Fungi > Ascomycota > Sordariomycetes > Ophiostomatales > Ophiostomataceae > Sporothrix > Sporothrix mexicana. The sequence continues at coordinate 48,529 of WNYC01000065.1, read as the reverse complement.
AAGCAGAGCAGAGACGGCCAGGACGGAGCCGCGGCTGATGACAGTAGTAGCACCCGAGACGGAGGCGATCGAGGTCGAGGACGAGCCAGAGGTGGTGGACGAAGTGCCGTTGGACGACGACGAGGTGCCGTTGGAAGCGTTGGAGGACGAGCCCGAAGAAGAAGACGACGAAGAGGACGAGGCAGTAGAGGTCGAGGCGGCAGCAGTGGCAGTGGTCTTGGTCTTGCCGGTAGCAGTCTTGGTGGACGTGGCCGAAGAAGACGACGACGAAGACGAGCTGTCGTCAGTCGAGTCGCCGATGACAATGCTCGAGTAGTCGCCGGTCATGTCGCCGTAGGTGTAGCTGGCGCCCGGGTTGTAGTTCTCGATCTCGATGCTCTCGACGTACATGGTGAACGGGCCGTCGTCGTAGTTCGTCTCGCCGCCGGCCCACTCAATGGTGCCCTCGGCGTTGCTGCTGTCGCCGCCGGCCCAGCTGCCGACCTTGACGCGCATGGGCGTCTGCGGGTAGTTCTTGCCGCCGAGAGCCTCGCTGTAGGTCAGGGTGCGCAGAAGGCTGCCGTCGAGGTACCACTCGGTCGACTCTTTGGTCCAGACCAGCGTCCAGTTGCGGAAGGTGGACTGCGTGGCGGCGTCGAGGTCGACGGTGGTGCCGCGGTCGTAGGCGGTGGTGTTGCCCTTGCCAAAGTAGTCGGTCTGGACCTGGTTGTCCTCGCCGCCGATCCACTCCCAGTCGACCTCGTCGAGATCGTCCGACTCGAGGACGACGCTGCTGACAATACCGGTGCCGGGCGAAGCGCGCATCATGACCGAGACGCGGCCAAAGAAGATGTAAAAGTTGCTGATCAGAGTCGGGGCGTCGCCAGACTTGGTGATAGTGAGGGCAGCACCAGTGCTGGAGCTGTAGGTGGCCGACTCGGACGACAGGGTCCAGTCGGAGCTCTCGCCGTTGGTGAAGTCGACCGAGTACGACGACTTGTCGAGACCGACGTCAGAAGGGCAGCCTAGATTGTTTTGTTAGTGAGGGAGATTCAAAGAGGCGTTGAGACAAAGAGACATACTAGAGTTGGTGGTCGGGTTGCAGTCGGTGTAGGTCTGGGCCGAAGCCAGGCCCGCGAGGCCGGCCAGAACGGCGGTCTTGGTGAAGTGCATGATGGCGAAGTAGGTGAAGGATGTCGATGAATAAGTGAAAAACTTGAATAAATTGTGGCTGCAAACGACCGTTAAAAAGCTGAAAGGCCGACCAAGACAAAGTGAAACGAACGTGAACGAGTGATTTAGAAAGAAGCGAAAGTCGGTGCTACAGAAGGGCAACACAAAAGATGGGTCGAACGAGTGAATGAAAAGGCGATAAGATGACGAGGTGAACAAAGGAAGAAGAGACTGAAGAGGTGAGAAACAGAAAGGACGAGAAGAAAATAAGAGGACAAACAGAGGACGTGAAATGCAAGGGGCTATGGCTGGTTTTGTTTATTACGATGCTTTCTACGACGGACTGGCCGCTGCCATTTGACGTGGACAATGGGCCGGGAACAGACACAATGTTGATTTTTCCTCTTCTTCCCCTTGCCCTTTCCTCGATGGGGTGACGACTCCTCTCAAAATCCCAGAAATAGAAACAGGCTTGGTCTAGTCCACCATGTACCATTAGCATCTATTACCGATTTGGGAATGGGAGGCCACAGGGCGCGTGGACGGCATGGAGGGAGATCCCGGTACGAAGGTCGTAGAAAATCAACAACAAACCAGTGCTGTAAATGAAAATCTAGCGTTGACTGGAAATAACAGAAGAGAGATGTGGAAAGGTCTGATGTGGTGATTTGGCCGTCGTGGAAAAAAAGAGTCCCACTGCTGGCGTAATTACTGCGCAGTTTGGCCTCGTCATCGTTTTACTTGGTCTAGTGCAGGGGAGAAATTATGGGGACTTTGCTGTTGGGCAAATTTTTCATCGACTCTACTGGAATCACCAATTCCTTACGGCGTAGTAACTCTGTTTGCATCATCTTTCATTCTTGATTCATCTTTCTCGATTTCTCTCACCTTGTCCTCCCACAAGTGACACAAACGAATCACCTCGTCACCGTTTGTCGTTGTGATCTCGAATCTCACAGTGGATGAGCGATCGCCGAGATGGGTAGTTGCGTCTCCCGCCAAAAGTTTTTACTGGGTCTTCAGGGCGTTGCCAAGGACGGCAACTAGCCTGGATCGGGGATAGCTGTGCCAAGAACGCGCGGCACCTGGGACTGGCAGGGGTTGTGGGTCTGGCCCAGAACGACAGACGTTCACCCTCAGTGCATGTTGACGTGTTTGCACTGGATTTTTACAGCGTGGCTGTGAGCGTGTGGAACGCTCATTCTGTTACGAAGCATTCCAGGAGGGAGACGAAAAGGAGGGACGATGTGTGCAAACACAAGAACTGTTGGCCAATCAGACGATCGCAGAAACATGCCATGGGTAGCATGTGAGAACCTCCTGTTTGAAAATATGACCGAGAAAGACTGTTGCGGCTTCTGAGAGGGGCTTAGTCGGAACTCGGAACACGGAGAGGTGGCTGTGGGGCCAAAAGGAGCAGAGAAAAGAGCACCACAATGAGATGAGCACGAGATGAACACGGAGAATTAATAAAACGAGGTGGAAAATGTCACGAACCGGGTTCACGGCATCCTTGGCAATGCGCTGAAAAATAGACACAGGTTAACGGTGGACATTTACATATAAGATCAACCGTCTACTGAGTACCTGATAAATCGTTATTTCGAATGTTTGTTTTATTGTATTTTTATTGATTGATTTTGTTTATTTTCTGATTTTTATATAAAGTTTGGCAAGTCTATGTCCAGTCTATGATGCCCAATGATATATGCAGTCTATGTCTATGACGGTATGCTGGTATGTGCATGGTATGAAACGCTCATGTACAGATGTAAATGCGAGCAGAAATGCGAGGAAAGAAACAGGCAAAAAAAAGGTTGCAAGAACCAAAGAATGGAACAAAGAAAAACGAATTAAAAGACAGTCGAAAAAATATTGACAAGAAAGAAAAAGAGAAAGAAGGGTGAAAGAGAGAATGTGGTAAGACACATCACGATGCATCTACTCGGCCTTCTTGGAGGCCTTGGTGCGCAGCTTCATCAGACCAAAGACCAGAGCGTAGCCCGAAAAGGCGTACAGGACGGTGATGGCAGCATCGCGCCAGCCGACGTAGTAGTGGTTGACGTTGATGGTGGAGAGGAAGCCGCTGCCGTCGCGGTACTCGCAGACCTGGCAGTCAGCGGTGGCGTCGGGGTTGAGGAGGTTGGCGCGGAAGCCGGTGCCGTTGGCGGCGAGGTACGACCCGAGGAACGAAGCACAGGTGGTGCTGTTGGGCGGGTCGAAGCGGGCGAGCTCGTTGGCGGCGCAGACGACCTTTTGGCCCCACAGACCGAACGTGAGCATGCCGTTGACCACGTAGTTGAAGGGGTTGATCCAGTACATCCAGTAGCGCCAAAACACCGAAAGCTGGCCGTAGGGGACAAAGACACCGCAGAACAGGACCATGATGCTGATCAGCAGGGGGTTGACGAGGGCGGCAAAGACGGGGTTGGGGGCGTAGGCGGCGATGAACTGGCCGATGCCGGTGTATATGAACTCGTAGATCCACATCATGAAGAAGATGGCGCCGGAGCGGTTGGAGTCGTGAGGCAGCGTCCAGACGGGCCAGTACCAGCAGGCAAAGTAGAGAACGGCGCAGATGCAGAGGTAGGGGAACTCGGACACAATGAGACCGGTGACGAAGGCGACCCACGAATACATCTTGGACTTCTTCTCGCGGGCATCGTAGATGTCACGGCGCTGGATGAAGAGCGGCTGGAGCTGGTTGATGACGCCCGGCGCGACAAAGACAAAGTTGAAGATGGTGAACATCTTGAGTTGGAGGTCGGTAACGCTGTCACCGGGGCGCCAAAACGAAAAACCGTTGAGCAGGGCCGAGGTGATGTGCAGCATAAACTTGTTGTTGACGTAGGCGGTGTTGCGGAACAGGGCAATGTTCATGCGCTGGGTGACGATCTTGACCTGCTCCCACATGGGCATGGCAAACTCGTGGCCGTCGTCACTCTCTGTGGCTGAGGGCGCCGCCGCCGCCTTTTGCGTCATGTCGTCGAGCTCCGTGAGCATAGCGTGCTGCTCGGCCGAGTCGAGCCAGATCTGGTGCCAGTCGTTGTGCTTGACGTGCTCGATGCCGCCCGTCACGACGTCAATCATGAACTCAGCCGGGTTAGCCTCGGGCGGGCACACAGCACCGTACTGGCCAAAGTAGTGCTTGACGGTGGCGCCGTTATCGCCAATGTCGCCAAAGTAAACCGTCTTACCGCCCTTGGCAAGCAGTAGCAGCGTGTCGAACTGGGCAAAGAGCTGGGCCGACGGCTGGTGGATCGTCACCAGGACGGCCTGGCCGACGTCAGCCAGCTTACGCAGGAAGCGGACGGTGTTGTAGGCCGATTGGCCGTCGAGGCCCGACGTGGGCTCGTCGAGGAAAATCAAAATGCTGGGCTTGGCGACGAGCTCGACGCCAATGGTCACCCGCTTGCGCTGCTCGACCGACAGACCGTTGCCGACGGAGCCAATCAAGGTGTCGGCCAGGTCGTGCAGCTCGAGAAGGTCGATGATGGTGTCGACGTACTTGAGCTTCTCTTCGCGCGGAGTCGTGCGGGGCTGTCTCAGCAGAGCAGAGAACTGGAGGGCTTCACGGACAGTGGCAAACGACTCGTGGACATCAAGCTGCTCGCAGTAGCCGGCCATACGCTGGAACGAAACGGGTAGGGGACGGCCGTCGACCAGAATGGAGCCGCGAATGGTGCCTTCCGTCTTGCGCTGAGCCAAAACATCGAGAAGCGTCGTCTTGCCGGCACCCGAGGAGCCCATCAGAGCACCCAGCATGCCGGGCTTGACCCAGCCGTTGACGTTGTCGAGGAGAACACGCTCGCCAGAGGGAGTGTTGACGGTGTAAGTGAGGTTCTTCCATGTGAAGATGGACGTGTTGCGGACCAGGTTATCGTCGACGTCGTTGTCGTTGTCAGCATCTGCGGCAGTGGTGCGGTCATTTGTCTTCTCGGCCTGGGCCTCCTCGTCGTGCTTGCCGGCAGCCTTTTGGTGGGCCTTGAGAGATTCACGCGGGATCAACAGAGACGAGCCCTGGCTGCCCGTGGCCCGCCAGCGCGAGGTGAAGAAGATGGTGAGCACGGCAAACAGGCCCCACCAGCCCCAGAGAACGCCAAAGTTGCGCCACAGCGACGAGTGGTGGTAGTGCAGCGAGCTCAGGTACTGGTCGCCCGTCACAAAATCAGCGCCAGGTTCGGCGCCGCCAACACCAGCACAGGCCCGGTTGGCCGAGTCAATATCCTCGTAGCCGGGACCGCTGGGAACCAGGTTGAGGCCGACACAGGGGATGTGCTGGCCGTGGAACTCGTTGGACAGGGCGGCCTGGAAGGCATAGGCGAACGGGTTGGTATAGTACAGCTCCAGGAACCAGTTCTTGATCTTGGGCTTGGGAATCATGTAGCCGGCGTACATGACAATACCCTTGATGGCCGTGCCGCTGATCTTGGATGCAGCCTCGAACGAGCCGAAAGCAGCACCGATGCAGCGGAAGAAGGCCGTCAGACAGAGCGTGGTGGTGAACAGAATCGACCAGAAGATGAAGAACGCCTGGGCCGTGTGCTTGAGGCCGACCATCCAGTAAATGACAACCGAGAAGATGCTGCACTGGAACAGGAGGACGGGGAAGTCGGCCGTGATTTGGGCGAGACAGAAGGCGGCGGGGTGGTGCATGGCAAACGTCTTGTGCTTGGTCAGGATGGGGCGGCCCTTGAAGGACTCGGTGACTTCAGACATGGCGGCCAGCGAGTTGTACAGGATGGAAAAGAAGAGGGCGCCGCCCTTGACGAAGAGACCGCTCGAGGTTTCCGAGGCATTGTAGAAGCAGGAACCAGCCAGCAAGGCCATGACGCACGACAGAACCTGGCGGATGAGGAAGGTGCTCTTCTCGCCCCACAGGATCTGGTACTGGCGGCGCGTACAGAAGATGACCTGGTCCCAGAAGCTGGTCGTCAGGTTGCTGCCCTTGGGCAGGTGCTTGGACTTCTCCCAGGCCACCGACTCCTGAAAATCGGCCGTGCGGTCGGCGGCCTCCTGCGTCTGCGGGTAGTTGTACTCGGATATGGCCGCCTGGTAGATGGGCGACTGATGGTAGGCGTCACGGATGGCCTCGGGCGTGCGGGGGAAGCGATTCTCCCAGCCAGGGCGGATCTTGCGCTCCGTGGGCACAGTGACACCCGTCAGGAAATCGCCGACATTGGCACCGTCCGTGTACACAAAGCCCAGGTCCTCCATGAATCCCTTGGCCTCGTGGGCAGGGCCATAAAAGATCTCCTTGCCCTCGTCGAGCACCAGCACCTTGTCAAAGAGGTTGAAGATGCCGTTGCCAGCCTGGTACAGAGTGACAATCGTCGAGAGACCCAGAACGTCGGTCATGGCACGCAGGGCCTTGGCCCATTCCAGAGCCGTGGAGGCGTCCAGACCACGAGTCGAGTTGTCCCAGGCGTAGACGGAAGCACGCGTGGCCAAGACCTCGATGATCGACACACGCTTGCGCTCGCCGCCAGAGACACCGCGGACAAACTCGTTGCCCACCTTGGTGTCGGCTGTGTGGGAAATGCCCATGGCCTCCAGCAAGAACTGGCGCGTCTCGTTGCGGTATTCGTCGACAGACTGCACGCCGTGGGGCAGGTGGAAGGGGATCTTGAGCTTGGTGGCAAAGTCCATCGTCTGGCCGACTGTCAGACGGGGATAAAACAGCTCCTCCTCCGTGTTCATGACAATCTGGCCGTGGTAAGCGTCGGCCTCTTGGGCTGTCATGTTGCCAAAGTGAACGTCGCCGGAGACGCTGTGGAAGCCGCCGTCACGACGGTTAGACAGCATCTTGAGGAGAGTCGTGCAGCCAGAGCCGGGGCGGCCCAGCACCAGCAGCATCTCACCCGGCTTGACACAGCCGTGGCTGTCCTGCACAATCTGCTTGACTGGCGGTTTGTGCATCTTGTCGCGGATCAGCTGCGGGATGTTAAACTGCGAAATCATGTTCTCCTTGACCGCCGCCTCGGCCGCCTTGACGTTGACCGACAGGTTCTGCCAGGTCACGCCGAGCTCGCGGCGCTTGAAACCGGCGGCGGCGTCACGCTCGGCGTTGCGGACCACCTGCGGCTTCATGTGCCATGTCGGTGCTCTCTTGGGGCGAGGTCTTTGTTGTTTTTGGTTGGGGTCGGAGTTGGGCGTGTCGGTGGCAGTGGTTTCGCCGCTGTCGGTGATGTCCTTTTCGTTTACGTTTTCGTTGAGGCCAGCTTGAGGCTGCTGTGATGATTCGCCTTCTGGGAAGAGGCCGCCAAGAGTCTCACTGCTGCTGGCATCGCGCAGGTTTGATTGCGGTTGAGGAACAGCAAGGTGCTGCGGCACGTAGCCGTCGCTGTCCACTGGGGTATCCGAGTCGTCTGAATGCTCGTGTCGATCCATGGTGAAGTATGGAAGAGTGGAGATTGTCTAACGTTGGAAGAAAGAAACAAACAACTTTCAAATTACGATGGCAACGGCCATCTCTTTATATCAAAACAGTACGGACATCTCGCGTCTAGACGAGCGCCGAACAAATTCAAAATACGCCCCGTAGATGCTTCCATGTTTGACCATTTTCTTTTTCTGCCCTAACAAAACTGTGAGGACGGCGGCCGAAAATAGACCCGGTGAAATTGCCTGCGTTCCTGTCTGGGCAAACAACAAACAAACACAGGCGAAACAGACCTTCAAGGCCTTAAAGGACGCAGGCGTATCTCCCGCGCGCCTGGAATCCCGGTCAACGGCGCCAAGTGGGCCGGGTCTCAAATTGTGGGACTTGCCGCGCCGCCGCGCGCCACCGGGTCTTCCGATGCATGGTTGTCCTTTAGTCAGTAAAACACCCAGAATGCCCTAAAAATTTCTGATATAGTACAACAGAACCCTCTAAATTTACAGGCCTTCTCACCTACAGCTCAAGTACACCTCGCGATACCGAGGTGTGGAGTGTGGACCTGCCTGAACATGAACCCTCTGCGCATGTCGGCCTTTTGATCACTGAACAATTTCGACTCGAATTGATGTATTTCTACATATGTGCACGCCATTTACACCACTTCTCTCCCCTTATCTTTGACCGGCAAGACGGCACCGGCTCGCGTTCAAGTCAAATCCGCTTGCACAAAATTGTTTCGTGCACAAATTATCTCCGCAATGTCCATGTTCGAGAGCGATAACTCAAAACGGTTGAGAGATGTGTGTTTACCTTTGTCAAACGTATCCCCTATTGGAGATTGGAACGTGGCAGTTTTGTATCTCGTCCAAAAGTGGTGCATCCCTGGCAATCACAACATGATACCCCAGGAAATCAACATTCCTGTTCAACCCAGGGATATGCCAAGAAATTATGATTGTGACGATCAATTGAAACCTGTGTGTTTTGCTATGTTTATTTAATCAATCCAGTTACATGGATGAACAGTGCGTTTGTTTGTTGTGATAATAATGGACTATTGTCAAAAGAACATAAAAGCAGAGTTAAACACAGTTCGACCGAAGACGGACCAGGCAGAGTGCCGTGTGCCGTGTTGTTGAGCTATGACTGGTCTGCCTACGGAACAATGTTGATACAATGACAGCTACCAGTTGCTGTGAATCATGAAAAAATATGCAGGCAATGACGTAGGCAGCTTGTGTAGCCAAGACGAACAGTCAAACTGAGTGCTCGCCATGCTCGCGAGTCTCGCTCAGTTGAGGAGACAACACGAATCCCTTCGACTGGCCTTCTAGAATTTCACAAGGGCAATGTGGGCAAACTGCGCTTGCTATCGTATTCAACGGCACAATTTTGCCGCCCAGAAAACGTGCTGGTGCCAATTGCCGTATTGCCATAGAGCCATTTGGAAACGAGAGACAATGGCGAAAGGAGGAAAAAGAAATTCTGCGATTCGCCGCCCACCGGGCGTTATTAGTGGATGGTTACAGACAGTTACAGAAGGGCTGTCCACGCTAACGTCGATCCAGCCCTGGTGGATTGCCTGTGGATTGGTGGATCTCAAACAAAACAGTGGGTCTAAGGCGCGAAAGGCGAAGTGCGCGAACGGGCGAGATGCGAGACTGAAGGTTTGACAGAGAAAAACAGAGCAAAGGTGAACGGAGATGGGCTGCACTGACAATACTACAGTCTATTTTAGCACGCCTTACAACGCCCAAATCTTGCCAGCTCCCCGAGCTACCCCTGAGATCCGGATACGCAGTGGGGGCTATCTGCGGCTTATTTTGGAAGGTCTCTTTCAAGTGCAATGGGATAAGGATGATGTACGGAGTATTTCAGAACAAAGATCACAGAATAGTGAGCTCGGTGCATTTGAGCATTTGTCCGTTCATTTCAAGCTTTGCTGTTGAATGTGGAATTGCCGTCAATCCTGATTCTCCACCGAATGCCCTGAAACGCCTTGGCTTTCTGTACCTTAGAGAGACCAACATTATCTCCAAGGTCGCTTTTATATTTTGATATACAATCACACAAGGTCCTGAATTTGGTCTATCATCTTTCTATTTTTGTTTGTCTACAGTAGATGTTTGTTAAAATTGTGATGACTTATTCAAGTTTTTTTTTTTTTTTTTTTTTTGTGTCCTTTGATTTCAAATAATCTAAAAACAAATCCTGTTAGCTTATCATGCAAAACAAAAACAAATAAAAGAATAAATAATATTGTGTTCTAGGAAACAATACAAAGCATGTAAGAATACCCTTATGTGCAACACCACCAAAATGCCGCTCATAGACAACATCATCGTCGTAAATACTCAGCATCGGCAAGCTAACACAGGCAGATGGCTCTAATAAAATATCACTAAGAATAGTGATATTTACGGCATTCAAAGAACGGTTGAATGATACGGGAGATACCCAATGTGCATTAAGAGCTCCCGAGTCATTATCTCGGCTGCGACAGAGACAACAACACGAGGGTGACAAACATGGGCCAACATATGGGTCGCCTGCGTGCCAAGCCGAGGACTTTGAGACCCACCAACTGGGCTCCGAGAAGCCGACCTCACTTGAGGATGCAATCCAATTTTCAATACAGATACGTCTCAATGGTAACGGCCTTCGGCGGCCATAAAAGCTCCGCGACGCTTACTATGAAACGATTCCCTCCATTTTTACATAAATTTCAGTATAATTTTATGAGCGAGATTTAACAACTTTCTGACCCGAAGACACCCTCATCATATCTCTGATGAGGCATAGATTGCTGCTCGCTGTAGGCCACGCCATATCCGGCAAGGAATACGCCATAAGGTTCTCGAGCTACATGCTGCTCCACCACGCCCCGTATTCTGATGGAGTAGCCGTAATTGCTCTTGATATTGGCATTGGCGCAGTCAGTTCCTACGCCGCAAGATGGAGGGCTGTATTGCTATCATTGTCCGGGAGGTTGAGATCTGTGATTCTACGATCATTTAATGCTTTTCTATTGCGCGCTTCATTCACTGCGAGCAGGATATGGACAACCTCAAGATGCCCTCGGTATGTGGTCCATGACAGAGCGGACCGGCCGAAGCCAGTGTCTTTAGCGTTGATAACGTCGAGAGTCTGATTTTTTATCTCATCATGTTCTTTGAGGCTCAAAATATCATCGATTACGGGTATGGTCTCCCGCAAGATACCCCCAGGGCTATCTGTAAATTCGTCAGCAGCAGTTCTTTTTGCATAAATTGAAAGTCATACAAACTGGTACATACCTGGCGCCCTGGTCGTGATATGTCTGTCTTGGTCCATTGTTGTCCGTGTCTCGTCAATATGCGGAGAGATGAAATCCAAATGAAACAGTTGTACGATGCAGAAAAAGGTAAGGCCGTTTGTGATTGATTTGTGGGATATGCGATATGAATACCCCATGCAATTGTAGGCACAGAAGAATTTTATGTTAATGGAAATGGCAATAGAAGGAGAACAGGGAGACCTCCTCGCAACGGTGAAATTTTCTGCCTTTCTGTATATTTTGTCATATTCGTGGTCTGGTTCATTTAAAACCGCAGATATTAGGCCCCAGCGATAATACTTTTTGTCTTGAATACTGTTTTCTCTGTAATTTTTTGTCGACGAAAAAGAAGAAAAAAATATAATTAAAATAAAAAACTATGAATGACACTGGAAATACCGATATGTCGAGTGTGGGAGGAAACAGCTCTTTTGAATCTACCGTCCTTGAAATGGCAGTATCATGTTCGATATACAGCACGTTTGAATCGTCTTCGCGGTAAATATGAATGGTTCTTTCTACGTTTTGGTATTCGTACAGTATATATCACACCCTCCATCTATACAGTCAATGTCCTGTTGTGTTTCCTCATGAAGATTTCTTTGCGGCGGCCTCCTCCATGAATCCTTCTTGTGGCGCCATGTCAAAAACGGCCTCCTCATCAATCATTTTCTGCGTCGTTTCTTCGGCCAGCAGGCTGCCATCGGCAATCTCGTGCTCCAGCAGGGCCTGCTCCGCCTCGGCCTTGGCCCGTGCCGCCTCCACACCCTCCTCAGGCAGGCCCAGAGCAATGCGCTGCTGCCGGAACTGTTCCTGGACGGTGGGCGTCTGCATGACGCGCCAGCGCAGGCGCCAGCCCCAGGGGCCCAGATCGGAGATCCGCCGGGGTTTGGAGCCAAGCAGATAGGCGTCGATGCCGCCGACCTTGTCGATTGTGCGCAGGACGCGGGTGCTGACACGGGTGCGGATGGAAACGCCCAGGGCTTCCGAGTAGAGTCTCTTTTCCTGGATGTTGGGCCACCAGCGGCGGCGGACTTTTTGCGAGTTGATGACTTCAGTTTCGCGCGACACAGTGTTGCCGAATTGGATGCGGGAGTTGGCGTAGAGGCCCTTGTTGGCCTGCTTGAAGAGGCGGCGGGGGCCGTAGGGGTAGGGCGGGATATCTGGGCGGTTCGCGGTGGGCGAGGGAATGGGCGGGCCCTCGGCGGGGACGGCCTGCTTGTAGCCACGTATTTGTTGTGAGGAGAGGACTGATTGTGTAGAAGAGGTCTGGGAGAGGCGGAGGGAGGCGGCGGCGAGAAGAGAGTTGGATAAAGAGGAGGAGGTCGCCGTCGAGGTCAACCGCTGGCCGGCGCGGGCGACGAGGTATGGTGAGGGCGCCATTGTCGCTGATGTGAGGGAGTTTTGAAGAAGAATTATGTCAAAAGGCGACAATACTTCCAGTCGTAGAAACGCGCCGTCTCGGTCGTCGTTGGCGCTCTTGTTGCGAGAGCTTGAGGTGCTTCTGGTCGTGTGTCGTTCGAGTAAAGCAGAAGCTCTTGAAAATTTACAGATTCGCGCCAGTCAGACAAATTGACGCATGTGATTGGCCCAACTGGCAGTTCTGGACCCACTGTATTCTGTACACAAATTTTGCCGGGCCGACAGAGAGACCAGAGACAGAGGGCCCACTAATTTACCAGCTGTTCAGTTAATCCGCAGTTGTGCTTGTTTGTATCCAACGACACGTCCCATTTTCGCGGTGATGAACACGAAGAGGGAGCTCAACATGCGATAAACAGCGAAAAACATTTTTAATAATTTCTACAAAAATCTTCACGCACTCAAAATGTTACCGCCCATCGACGAGGCGGTTCTCAAGAACAATCCCGACTTTGCGCAACTCTACACGACCCTCACAACCGTGATCCTTAACCCAGATGGATCAACAAAGTCAGATGCCGGAGCGAAAGACCGGGCGGCCGTCAAAGAGGTGAGCATCCTACGCTTCAAAATCGAAAATTGATTGTTGACTGACATATCATAGAAAGCAAAAGAGGCTCGATTGAGGGCCGCCGAGAACTACCTTCTGGTACAGGCCATCTCCACAATTGCTGCACCTGCTCCAGCAACAGAGGCTGCGAGCTCAGCAGAGAGCAAGATTGGCGGTGCTGCTGCACGGAGAGCTGCGCGTTCGACGACCCGGCCAGCTCTAGTGCCACCACCCAAGCCAGCAAATGATCTGCCACCAGATCTTATGGACTTGTTAATGCTTCTGCCGCCACTTCTGCAGCTTGCAATCGAGCCTGAAGCGGCCTCCTCCGCGGGAAGCTCCCTATCAGCCGAAGACATGGAACTGCTGTTGTCCAGCCTGCCATTCACATCCCTGCCTGAACACCTGCCACGACTGGCGGAGCTCGTATCTGATAACCTGCAAAACGCCGCGCGTGGTCTTGCACGCGTTGTCAACCCGTCTACAAACCCATCGTACCTTCACCGTGCCGTTCCTGGCATCCCAGCCCAAATAGCTGCTTTGCAACAGTCGATTATCGATACACGCATAAAACTGGCAAACGCACGACACGAAACGGCGACAGCTTTGCTTGAGTTGCTCGATCTCGAGGCGGCATCCATGACTGGCCTTATCCGGACACTGGAAACGAAGCATGGCCCTGTCGCCAGGTCGCTGGAGCTAAGGGCAGCCGAGGTTGCCCTGGGTGCCCAGACCGGCGAAGTCGACGCACAGGCGACATATGCAGCTGCTGTCAAGGCAGTCTACCCCCCGGATTCAGAAGCAGCACTGCAAAACTATGCGAGTCACCTACGGGATAGCAAGATGCGCCTTGAAGAGACAATACGGGAACGCAAGGCTCTGCTGAAGGAATACGGAATTGACGTGGATGCCAAAGATGACGAGGGTGGTGACGGAAAGGGGAAGGCCCGTACGATGCGGGAGATGGCGCGGGTCTATCGGGAAATGGGACAACAAGTGGAAGATGTGCGGAGTGACTTGGCGAGGCTAGGGCGCTGATACCACACGGCAATGATTCACGACTTTGATGACGATATGACAAGATGACTGCACCGGCGGTGACTCGAGTAATTTTTCTTTTAGAAGAATGGCGTTGGGTCATTTGATTTTGCTTTCCATCACGTAAAAACATGGGCTAACATAGGAAATAAAACATAGGAAATAAAAATAATACAAAAAAGCCTCCAGATCCGTGACTCATTATTTGATTTTTTTTTCTTTGCTGTTTTCTTTCTCTCTTCTCTTCCTCCATTTTTCTTTCGCTGCACGCGATTTGTACGTCTAGCTCTAGATGAATGCCCCATGTTTTGGATACCCTCTCTTTTTGCAAATCGTAGATCATAGATGGCAAAATAGATCCTCTCTAGGCCGCCGACGACACTTTCACTTCTACTCTAATTTTTTGGCTTTAAATGAAGGAAAGGACAAAAAGATAATAGACAAAGACAAAGAAAAGGCGTTTAACCGGTCACCTTGAAGATGGACTCGGCCAGACGGCCGACGTTGGCGCTGGTGATACCGGCAACCGAGATACGGCCGTCCTTGGTGGCGTAGACAGAGTGCTCCTTGGCCAGGGCGTCCATCTGCTCAGGCTTGAGGCCCGTGTAGGCGAACATGCCGATCTGGCTGGTAATGTGCGACCAGTCGTGCTTGCTGCCGAGTGCCTCGAGGTTGTCGCGCAGAAGCTTGCGCATGGCAATGATGCGGTCGGCCATGCCCTTGACCTCGCCGAGCCACTGCTCCTTGAGGGCGGCGTCGCTCAGGATGGTGCCGGCAATGCGGGCGCCGTGAACAGGGGGGTTCGAGTACAGAGGGCGGACGAGGATCTTGATCTGCGAGTCGACGCGCTTGGCCTCGGCAGCATCGGCGCAGACAACGCTGAACGCACCGACACGCTCGCCGTACAGGCCCATGTTCTTGGCGAACGACTGGGCCAGCACGGGCTGGTGGCCCTTCTCGACAAAGTAGCGCAGAGCGAAGGCGTCCTTGGCGGCGTCACCCGAGGCAAAGCCCTGGTAGGCCATGTCGAAGAAGACAAAGTGGCCCGACTCGCGGATGGCGGCCTCAATCTCGACCCACTGCGACTCGGTGGGGTCGACACCCGTGGGGTTGTGGGCACAGGCGTGCAGCATGAAGACGGAGCCGGCAGGGGCGGCGCGGACATCGGCCAGGAGGCCCTCGTAGTCGAGGCCAATAGTGGCGGGGTCGTAGTAGCGGTACTTCTTGACGGTCAGGCCGGCATCGGTGAAGACGGCGTTGTGGTTGGCCCACGACGGGGTCGGGATGTAGATCTCCTTGGGCCGGTCGGCGCCGCCGGGGTAGAAGCGCTCAATGAAGGCAGCACCAATGCGCAGGGCACCGGTACCCGAGATGGACTGGGTGATGGCGAGGCGGCCAAGAGCCGGGCTGTCGGCGCCGTAGGCAAGCTCAGCAGCACCCTTGGTGAACTCGGGCAGACCAGTGATGCCAGCATACTCCTTGTTGAGGCGCTGGGCAATCACCTTGTCCTCAGCAGTGCGGACCGACGGCAGGACGTACGGCTTGCCGGCATCGTCGCGGTAGGCACCGACACCGAGGTTGATCTTCTCGGCGAACGAGTCGGCCTTGAAAGCCTCAGTGATACCTGGAAGGAGAGGTGTTAGTGGTGTGGGTCCGAGACAGCATGAGAGAGAATGAGGAAAGAAGTGATAAGGACGTTATCGTGGAGGGTCATTTCTTACCGAGAATAGCCTATTGGAGGGGCAGAAACAAGCACTGGATTAGCAAAAATGCACCAAAACTGCGCCAACGGCCGCTGTAACTGCAGCACAGAAAGCAGCATGATTCACCAAGAGCACTAAAAGTGCCCTGGAATACCACCACCGTTATCTACCGACGCAAGATACCGAAGCGAAGCGAAAAGCAACTTGCGTCTTTTGTCTTTTCCGAGGTTGGACGAGGCAATCAACTTACATCCTAGAGTATATAGTTAGTCCATATGTCCTGTGTTTCAACTGTTTCATTCTGACCTATTTCCTCTTCTCTTTCTCTTCTGTTCGTTTTGTTCCCTTGTTTCTTTTGTTTTCCCTTTTTCCCTGGTTGTTTTGATCCCCCCTCTTTTTTCGTTTCACGATTCTTCAGCAAACACCCAAAATAGCCTCATAGCCTCGACTTACCGGAGGACCCTGGGGCACGTTGGCCCACGACGAAGCAAAGCGACCGGCAGGCACAGCAACAGCACCCACGCGACGGCTGGCAACACCGGCCTGGCGCGCCGACAGTCTCAGGACAGACAGCATTGTGATGTGATCGAGGAAGAGGAAGAGGAGGAGGGGAGGGGGAGGGAGGTCGAGGTCGGATTCGAGTCGACAGAGGTTCGTAAAGGCTGTAAGAAGAGAAAGAAAGATCGAAACGAGCGAAATAGGAACCGCAAGTCGACGACCAGAATTCCAGAGGGGACCGCGGCCAAATAAAAAGGCGACCTGGACAAAAGGTTGCGAGGGAAAAAGGAACTAGGGACGAGCGGAGAGAACCGGATTGCGGAGCGACTTTGGAGTATTGGAGACCAAGAGCCAAAAGAGCCAAAAAGACACCAAAAAAGAAGCGCGTGAGTCGATGGCAGATGGCCGTGCAGGGGCGTAAAGTGGGATGTGGATGGGAAAATTGACTCAGAAAGGGGAACAGAAAGGAAAAAAAAAAAAAAAAAAAGCTGTGCGGAACTTGTCACTGACGCCCACCACACAACGCGGATAAAAGCAAAGAACCCCTAAGCTTCCACTATTTTGCAGCTCAATGACCCTCCGAGCCAAGTCCGACCCTCTCTTGTGTCGACAATTGGCCAATCAGAGCACCCTCCGCAAGGGAAAGACGGCCCATGTGGGGCCTCGCGGGAGTCGGTGAAGACAGGTACAGTTCCGTCTCAGCGCATTTGGGCAGGCAATCGCGCTTGTCATGGACATTCTGTCATGTCGGCAGCACTTGCCTTGAGGAGTCACAACGGCTCCGTCGCAGCTTCTCTCTCGTAATTAATGGCACATCTCACTGCCGCCTCAAAAATAGAAGGAACCCTGTCCGCTCTGACCACCAGCTGTTGACAATACTCACGGTGGTGTCGGCTTTGTCGGACTCCTGCCAAAACGGGCGTTAGTGGACTGATTCTGAAAGGTAAACTCTCCCTGAAGATTTTTACAGGGGCCCATACATCTCTCTTCTTCTTCCGCAACTTCATCTTGTCACTTTTGTTGCATTCAGCATAACACGATGGCGCAACCCTCGATCTGCCTATCTTCCCACCTGGTACAGGCCTGGCCCCACGACGACGAAGAATCCCCGACACGATGCCCCTCCCCCTCCAAACTCCTCCCAAGGATCCACCTCCCACTTTTCCCCCCAGGGGAAAACAGGCCCGGTAGTCCTGATCAGTTCAAGCGGTCTTCGACGTCCGGTCCGGTGGTCGGACAAGCTGTTTTGGGTAATCCATCCTGAGTGATCCTTTTTGTGGGGGCCAGAAAATAATCAGATCAAAACGCACAAGAACGCACAGTCTCAATTTTTTGTACATCGGACAATTCTATGTACACCTCGGAAAATAAACATCCATCCCGGGATCATCCTTTACGGAGTGCAGCATCCTTCCCCCTCCTACTCCCTCCGAAAGGCCAGACGGCCACCGATCCACGTCTCATCGATGCCCACCGACGAAACAAGCTTGCTCGCCTCGACCGTCCGCGGGTCCGTGTCCAGTACCACAAAGTCGGCCTTTTTCCCGGGCTCCAGCGATCCCAGCTCGTCCAACCGGCCCAGCTGCCGTGCCGGGTTGTACGTCACACCAGCAAACGCTTGCTCAATCGAAATGCGCTGCTCAGGGCCCAGCACGGCGCCTGTCGCCTCGAGAACACGGCTCGCTGCTGTTTCGACATACTGAAGTGGGTTTGCTTCGCTAATGGGCGAGTCGCTGTGGAAGGAATACGTCACTCCAGCCTCCACGGCATCGGCCACGGGGTCCAGACGGGCCGCCCGCTCCTCGTCGAGCACATATGTTGCAAAAGCATCGCCCCAACGGCGAACATGGGCAATCAGATGAGACACACCCAGGCCCAACTGAGCCGCCCGGGACAGCTGCAGCGGTGAAATATCGGCCGTGACGTGCTCAAGACGGTGCATGTGCCGCTTCCGGTGCAGCGTGCCTCGGCCACCAGGCCCACCATACACGTCCACGGCAATGGCCTCGGCCGCCAGGACACGGGCATACACTCTCAAGGCCTGGTCAAAGGCGCGGGCGCCGTTAGTGTGCATCACAATCTGCCAACCGCCACGGACAAACGGCTGCACGAGAGACACGAGGCGGTCGTCGTCGGGCGGCGCGTCGAGGGCGGTACCCTTGCGGAAGTTGAGGATGCCATAGTTGTCGGGCTGATCACGGTATGGCTTGTACACGGCGGCCGTGAAGCCTTGGGTGGAACCGTCAAGCCAGAACTTGATGCCATACACCGAGCCAGCAGCCTCGCCGCCGTCGGACGTCAGGTGCCATGGTGGCAGGCGCATCAAGTCGGCAACAGGGACGAGGCTTTCAACGGTTTGGGAAGTCAATGCGCCATGGAAACGCGGAAACACAACAGACTGGTCCGGTAGTGTGTTGCGGTCGAGAATGAGCCGAAGGAGTGCCAGGTCGGTCAGGCCACCCAAAATGCCGACACCGCAGTCAAACGCTGTCGTGATGCCCTTACTGGCCCACCGCTGGAGAACGCCACGGCCACCTGCCACAGCTTCGGCTGCCGTCGGCTTCGACAGGTTCTTGCCAAGAGCGTTGACGGCATCTTCGAACACCAACCCTGTCAGAGCACCGTCCTCTGCCCGCTTCTGGTAGTTCTCGTCGTCGGCAGGGTAGCCTGGCTCACCGGGCCGTTGACCGATGCCGAGCTCTCGCAGGGCAATTGAGTTGACGTAAGCAACATGACCCGACTGGTTCAACACATAGATGGCGATACCCTCAACGGAAAGGTCATCGAGAAGGTCGATGGTCAGGTCTGGGTGGCCACTGACCAGGGAAGGGTCGAAGCCGAAGCCGGCAATCCACTGAACCTTCTTTCCGGTGCCCTCATTCTGAGACGACTCATCTTGCCGCTCAGCCACGGCCTCTTCCAGCTTGTCCAGGGCATCCTGTTGCGTCCTCACGCCGGGGAACGTCAGGTCAACAAACCGCTTCTTGTCGGACGTCAAGGCCGTCATCAACAGATGGACATGCGGGTCGATGAAGCCGGGTGTGATCACGCGGTTGCTGTAATCGACCTCACGGACACTACCAACAGGACCAACGGCAGCCCTCACATCCTCCAGAGTGCCCGTAGCCACAACGGTGTCGCCGCGAATGGCCAGTGCTTCTGTGGCATTGAACCTGCCGCCGGCGAGCGTGAGAACAGTAGCCTTGAAGACGACAGTCTCCTGGGGCAGGGCACGTTGTGGCGGTGCTTTTGCCAATACAGTTGTAGTCGTTGTCGTAGGCGTAGTCGTTGGTGCTGATGCCGCTGCAGGCGCAGGCGCACTGACTGTTGTAGTAGGGGGCGGAGTAGCCCGCTCGGCTGACGTACTGGGAGGTGTATGGGCAGATGTGCTGTCTGGTGTGCCATTTGGTATTCCACCCGGGGTGTTCTCCTGATCGACAGGGTCCTCCCGGCTGATCGATGCGACGATAAAATCGTCGACCTCGGCCGTTGACACGTCGGGGATAAGCGCCTTGCTGAGATGGTCGATGCTGTCACCACACATTTTGAGATGTAGCTTTGCCAGCAAATGTAAGCGTGTGTTCGTAGTTAGTTTTGCGATCCTTTGCGTGAAACTGCGGCTTTCTCGTATCTATTTAAAACCAATTGGATTTTTGTTCTTTTTCATATTTCGTTCCTCTTTTCCTTTCCTCCACGTGTTCGTTTTCTTTGGAAAACTTACTTTCGTCCGACAGAATCACGCTCTCTGCTTGGGAGATGGCGTTGCGAGCACGCAATCACATTAAAATATACTATCTGCAAAGCCAGAAGTACACACGGGCGGAGCCCACATGTCATGTCATGACCGGCGGGCAATCTCGTCCCCTGAAAAAAGAGGAGAAGAGGGGAAATACCGGCGCTGTGTTCTTGGTCTGGCCCTAGTCAGCCCGTTTCCCGCCATTCGCGGGCCATGCCACACAAAACTGATGGCTTAATCTGGTAGATCATTTTAAGGTTGATAAACAACGTCGATTTTGCGGGGACATCCGATCGTTGTACGCCGTCTTTCATACTGGCTTACCAACGACTACGGGTTTCAGACAGCCTGTCTTTCCACTTTCAAGTTCTTGAGAATTTCCCACAAAAGAACATGAATTGTAGGCACTCGCTAACGGTGTTTGTTGAAATAAGTCCACTATTTATGGTAGATAAGATCAAGAGTTAATCTGACTATTCCTATGGTAAGTGGTGTTATTTACCTTTCGGCTAGTAAAGGATTATGCATGAATTCATCACTACGAGATGAGCCCTTTTCAATGGTTGTTTTTGATGGATGACATCTGCAAGTGTGACAATGTTCAGAAGTGTGTTTGATACTTTCTGCGTCTGTTACCGCCTAGTATCGGTCTATCTGTCTTTTCTTTTTTAGAAAAAAATACACTATCAAGATAAACGTGACCATTTATTTATTGACAATTTAACGACCGATGATGTTATTCAGTTGCACCAGCATCGCGGAGTAACTGCGCAATTTCTTCATGTCCCTTTTAATAGCCATCATCAAAGCGGTAGCGCCATCCATATTTGGCAAGTGGATGTCCGCTCCAGCTTGAAGAATTTTCTTGACGTATTTACCCTTCCCAGTTAGAATTGCGTAGTGTAGTGGAAAATACACAATGTTTACTGCGCAGATGTATGCACCTGCATCTATGAGTTGCCCCAAGAATTGTTTCGTCGGCATCCCCTTCTAGTCGGATCATGCAACCGTTAACTCGTAAGAAGCGGCTGAAATTGTGCTGGATGGTTGCGTAGGGTCGACGTGTGACGAGGATCTTGAGATTGGCGGTGTTTTGTATATGGGCAGCACCCACGTTTGAGATGAAAGCCGTTGAGGGTGTGAATACTGAACTTGATCTTCGCTGCTGCGCTCCGCAGACAATATTATGGCGCTTAGAAGCACATCCATTGATCTCAGATCTTCTTTTGAGCGCTTCTTGCTAAGTTCCACTGGGCATACACCGATCTAGCCTCATGCCTCGTACCATGCTTTATGCAGCGGACGATCTGCCTAATCAGTGAGAAAATCGGACTGCTGGGTAGAAGAGCTGGTGCAAGATACAAATTGTTGTAGTAGACGCTGATCGTTGGTCGGAAAAGAACAACAGATTATGGTATTGTCGTCTGGCAACACGGAGTTGATGAGGTGTTTTCAAGAAGAGACTTACCCGATCCCGGGTCCGCGGACACCCAAGAATGGACGAGCCTGGGCTGTTAGGGTTATTAGAAATCGATACCAAATCCAGAAAGTATACCCAGACCCGTCATAAAACTTACCATCAAAAGCGGGACCTGAGCCGTGGACATAGATGTTGTTTCCATGGTTGATCTGTTGGTGATCACCACAGCTGTTGTTCTGCACTCTGTGAGTCCCGCTTTCAGCATGCTGTGTGTCCTGGACGAGGCGGAGACAGGGGGCTATGCCCGGGATGGGAGTTGTCCCGGTCCCATCAGTAACGTTTCGGCAAAGAAATTGGTCAAAATGAAGGTTGTTTATGGGTCTTGATCAATATGGATTGAAAAAGATCTAAATATCAAAAGAACAACCGTAGTTTGAACCAATATTATGGATAACAGAGAAGGGGCAGCGCCCTACCGTAGAAAGACATGGGCGTGAAGTGCGTCCCAAACACATTCAAAGCATAAAACTAGTCTTGAAACGGCGGAACTGCAATTGCCTTTGCCGCAATACAAAATCCAAAAAGAAGAAAACAACAACATAGCCCTTGCTCGATATATCACGAAGCTGGTGTGATCTCACAGGAGTGTTGTCCGAATGTGCAATATTGGGTATCAGCACATAGCATATCCAATATTGCACTTTTGCACAATGCCACATTCTTGCACTTGTGTGCTGTCATTTTCTGTTTGGCCACTCAGCCTCACGGAAGATCCAGACTGTGCATGCGTATATGTCTGGGTCGCCAATCAACTGGGCAATCACTCGCCACCTGGTCTCGAAAGGTGGGTGGCATATCCCGCCACACCGTCCTGCTTTGAAATCTTTTTCAAATGGTTAGAAGCAGTAAAAAAAAAAAAATGGAGAGAACTCAGGTAGTTGTGATACACAGAGGGACAGTTTATTTTGCCATTTCGAAATTGTGCACTCCGGTGTTGTTGAAATTATATTGGGTGCCCGAGCCGAAGTTGACAGAATGGTAGTCCCCATGGCTGTTGTTCTGGTAGCCGTATCCTCCGCTTGCGATATTTTGTGTATTCGATGTTGTACTCATATCCAAGGCAGTGTCGGGAATTGATGGCTCAATGTTTGCTAGTCTTTCCAGAGCCACCCGGATTTCTTCAGTCTGTGAAAACGTCGATGTCGTGAAAAGACGGTACTGGCACAGTAGGTCAACGTCCTTTAGAATGTCGCGCATAAGTGCTTCGACTTTATGTGCCTTTGCAAAGGCCAGACCCCATGTGGACAGGACTGCGCGGTATCTCTTCACAGCTTGGTCCCATGGGTCGCCGATGCCCGTGTCGCGAGTGCTGTGTTCTGCCACTTTTGTAAAGATGGTGGACAGGGCCTCGGCGTTTGTATTGCAACGTTCCAATAATGGCTTTGTATCGTCTTGCAACTCGGTATCTGTTGAGTTTGCGTAGAAGCGAACAGCCTCATGGAGTGTCTGTTTTACGGCTGGCAGATTTTCCCCAACCTCCTTGAACGTTTTGGGACAGTTCTTTATTTTGTCGATGGCCTGGAACGCTTTAAAGGCAGAGTCGACGAGAGTTAGGGTGCTTATTATCAGTGAAAATGGATCCATTATCGGGAAATGGTGACGATCGATTGTGTTTTCGTGTGTAATCGAGAAATAGGGACTGATTTCGTTTTTCTTGAGATCTCTCCCAGCTGAATATGTAGGATGCTCGTTAAATTTAAGGAAGTGCGTATTTTAGATCGTGAGGCGAATCTCGTCACGGCGAGTGGGGGGTATCCGGCTTCTGGCACATGCTGGGAAATCGCCATTTTACTCATGCCTTTGGAATCATTAGCTAATATCATAATGTGTGCCCCGTATGCATCTTCCTCTGCGCCCGCATCGCCACAGGTGATGTAAAAGTCGCTTGCATGATGGCCGCAGGGCGAGAACAGAGTCGAGAGACAATTGGCTGGTTATAATGTGTCTCTGCGTCTCTGCAGCTGTACTCGAATATCCTGCAGATGTACGTCGTAACACTGCAAGTTAAGTGGGATGTCTGGCACAGATGCGGTCCATTGGGTGTAGAATCGCTTGGATACTTATCCTTCCACAACATGATTGTGCGGGAAGGAAAACGAGGGGCTATAACACGAGTAGGACATTTTTCTTCCATTTCCCATTTTCTAAATGGACATTGTTTTGAACTGTCTAAGGTAAATGCATATTTAGCAAATGCATATCCTTTGTCAAAGTGGCGTTCATATGTAGAAAAACGAATACTGTCTAGAGTACAACGCAGGCGAGAGGTATTGCTAATACCAATACCTCTGCCTGTTTGTGTTTTCTTGGCCCTCTAACTTTTTTGGTTCAGATATCTTTCCCGAAGTTCTCACATGCTCGACTGAAATCACATGGATGAAGCAGCATACAAAAAAAAAAAAAAAACACTGGTGATGGTGTGGGAGCGAGGAGCTGCTCACTTAAAGCACAATTTTAAATCTCCCGTTTCAAATGACATTAAATTTGTGAAAATTACTACGACAGTGAGAGTCTTGGTTGTGCTTGATAACATAACAATCAAAGGGCAATTCTGGTGGAAAATGTTGTCCCCATTGCAGAATGTCTTTGAGGCCACCGATCTATCAGAGTACATATCTCTTTGCTTTCACGAGAGTTGCTCTGCGAGGATCTGTCTAATGGTCCTGGTGACGATTTGTAGTGTCGTAATTTTTAAATAGCATAATTCCACATTGTGCTCTTATTTCAATGTCAGTGATCTAGCAGAAAAAAAGGATAAGTCTGGACGCCAATCTCTATGGCACGGTATTTTTCTCATCGCATCGAGCATAATCACGGGAGGACTCTTTATGAAGATTCATATTTTTAACTCAGGTCGTGTCCATTCGATCATGTTCCAGTCGTGAAGATTAATTAAGAGCCTCATCTGGCTTGCCCATATTTCGGCCCTCGGGGATGTCTTCCTTGTTTTAACGCACCTGTCGCATTCCGCACGACCAGAGCCCAATAATGCATATTCGCATCCTTTGCGACTTTGCGGCTCCCTTGCATCAAGAAAACGAGGCTGAATCACAGCTATGGCAGCGAGTATTGGGCTTGAGCGAGCGTCTATCCAGGACCATGACAGTCGAAGATGATCGTCGCCGACTGGCTGCCCTGTTGTCTTGTATTTAGTTTCCTGTCGTGGCCCCCTTTCCCACCAACATCAAACATTGCTTCATTTCCATACTTCTCTACGTTCGTCTCGATAAATCTTAATTCTAGTCTATTCTTGTTTGTCTTCGTGGCTCATAAACCATTTTGAATTAAAGCTGGATTTTCTCTGGTGGAATTCACACCTCTCCTGATCCCCCCAGCCCGAATATCACTCGACCACACACTCCAGCACTTTATTTGCAAGTCGCACTCGATCGGTATACATTGTCCATCCCCTCCACCCTACCCACGATGTCGAGACCAAATCGATCCCCGCATGTTTCTGCTGGCCGTAGCACCACATTGGTGACCAGAAGAACACCACAGGACGTGCCCACCGGCCCTCCCAGCAATGCCATTGCGCCACTGGAACTGACAATCACTGAGATTCAAAAGATCTTCAGGATTCTCAATCGACTTGGCGACGACTGCCCACAGGCATTCAAGATCACCAGGGATGGATTCGATCTGATTGATGCGCAATTGGACGAGGTTAAGGCCGGCCTCGACGATCGCAGCAGAGAGCTTTGGCCAGCCATCACCTCCACCACCAATGACTTGAATGGCAAAGCCGACACAATACGTCAAGTTTGGCAGCATGTGGCCACACTCATCAGCACCATGGACAATGGCAGGGCTTGGAGAGTTATTCTTCCGGGCTATCGCACTGCCTTGGCCGAGTTGGCCGGGGGGCAACGTGTCGAGCTGCTGATGAAGGATGTCCTGCACGGCTTTAAAACACTCTGCGGTGACCACCGTGCCTTCGGGGCAGACAGACGCGACAGTATCCTGAGAAACATCGACAGGATAGTTGGTAAGCTGGACAGTGCTCCGGCATCTGATGGGACCTCTGCCGAATTTTCTTCTGGGAACACACAGAATATCTACGGAGGTAGCACTGGCTTCCAAAACAACAGCACTGGCGACCACCAGCGTATAAATATGGGCGGCGGAACACAGACCAACACATCTTACCACGGAACTCAAAACTTTGGCACGAACAACCCCAATGGGCACTGATACCAACTCCTATCACGGATTCCGCGTTCAACCTGTGTGCGTTTGTAGTTTCATATAGCTTAACAGTGAGAATTGCATTTCTGAATATCTTTTCCAACCACGTTTTTGTTTTCTGGTGCCAGAATAGAAGACGAAAAGTGGCGAGTACAATTCAGTGACACCCAGTCTCTTTACGATTTCCGATACATAACGGCTAGAGACCATACACCTTTCACTGCTGAACAAACATGACAGTGATCAAACAACATAGGCAGCCGCTACATTGGTGAACCAAACAATTTACCTTCTCTGCTCTAGTTGGTCGCCGTCCCTCACTATGGCAAGTCTGTTCTAGCCAAACGTTTGATTGGTGATATTGGCCTGACAGACGATGGAGACGTCGACAATTCATTGGGAAGATGAAATCCAAACGGTTTCACCAAACACAGCTGCGTTCCATTGAAAGGGCCACACTCGCTCCTCGCCCTGTCCGTTGTCGACGTGCAAGGCATCCAGGTGCCAAATGCAGACGCGTTTGAGCGACTGTAAATCCACACCGATACCCAACATGAACAACAATCAAGTCATCAACCCCCTCTTGCGAAGAGCCTCACGGTAGTGTTCATTTGTAATACTTATTGTCAGTAAATAGACCATTGGTGAGCGAAGCAATGCATGTCGGCCCATTTGTGCACTTTCGTAATTGTCCACGGTGGAACACGCAATTGGCAAGGCAATGCTACCAGACATGCATGCAACATTCAGCCCCGATACGAAAACGAAATGTGCAGAAAACTTCAACAAGCTTTCTGGTTTGATTTAACTCATGTACCACTCCTAGTTGTTTTAACATATTCGCCTCTATTTGACTTTTTGATGTTGTCTATGGATAACAAGCCTGTAAAACAGAGCATCGAATGTATATTCCATATATCTTTGCCAGTGGTATTTAAAATTTTTCGAAATCAAACGGCAAGTGCAGCAAACAATATGCAGAGATTTTTCACCCCAACGGCGGGCTCGCTCCCTCAATTTGCACAAGTGGTTGGGCGTTTTGATTCAACAGAGTGCAATAGTTGCATACGGGGGGCGCAAGGTATTTTTGAGCCTTGTGGTATCGAGTGTCCAACTCTTTGAACGTACGCAAACGTAGGAGTGAACCAAGTATGCGCCGGCGAGAAATAGACAACTCCTTTGCGTTTCTCCTTTTTACCCCGAGTATTGATGTCCTATCACACCACTCTTCACATTTCACATATGCATTTGGTAAACGACCGATACGATACATAAATGTGCACATTTGAGAGCGCTTAGCATTTTCAGCTCGTATTCGCAGTGGCAAGGTGATGAAGGAACAAGCGAGCGACGTCGTGACTACTCCGTTTGAATTTTGAACATGCACCATTGTCGCCCACCACTTCTGGAATCACCAAGGCCGTGTATTTTTCCTTCTGATTCGCTGTTCCGTTCCTTTTAGGGTTTCCGTTGTTCTCTTTTGTTTTATTTTTACTTCCTCTTGTCTGATGCTGGAGTCCCCGCTTCCCCTCCTCAGCCTACACCTGTAATATCAAAGATCTTGGTGCCGTGTTGGCCAAAGATACTTCGTATCCTTTTTCCTAATTTCTCGAGCTCCCGAATTGATATCAATCATTCAATACACACTGTTTACTCTTTCATTGGCATTTCCATCTATCCTAATCCCCAGAACAATCTCTCACTATGCCGAAGCGCAACATTTCAATCTCAGGAGATATCTACGAAGCAAAACGACACCAGTCTTCAGCAGATAATCATGCCACTAACCAGGATTTCTCGACGCAGAACATCGGGAGTGGAGCAACTGGATACCAGAACAGCAACTCTGGTGCAAAACAACAGGCAAATTTTGGTCGTGGAAATCAGTACAATGCGGAATATATAAATATTGGTAAGACGCAACGACCATGTATTGTTTAGCAGATTTGGATAAAAATGCAGTCACGCAGTATATACTAATACCTGACATCACAGGCCCTACAGACGACAAGGACCGGGAAAGACGGGATGCAATAATAAAATCTCTCCAAACAACGCCATATCTGGAAAACAAGAACCGCAACCCGAAGCCAGTTCTAGGAACGTGCAAGTGGTTCGTTGAACACGATACTTTCAAGCAATGGCGAGACAGCGACGAACAAAACATCCTCCTTGTCACTGCCGATCCAGGAGCAGGAAAATCTGTCCTGGCCAGGCACCTGGTGGATACTATCTTGCCTCAACATACCGAGACCGAGATCTACTACTTCTTCTTCAAGGACGATGACGATGATCAACGATCCGCAGCGAGTGCATTGAAATGCATTCTTCATCAAATTTTCACAGCGAGGAAAGACTTATTGTCAGACAAAATAATTGATCGGTTTCGTCTCGGTGATGGGCACTGCGTCGACTCTGTGGAAGGAGCCTGGGATGTTCTCATGGAGACATTTTCACAGAAATCAAAAAGTGATTCAAAGCCCAACGCAATCGTGTGTGTTCTAGATGCGCTGGATGAGTGCAGCACTAAAGATCAGGCCCGACTCATCAGTATGCTGGACGACTTCTGCCAAAAATCAATCAAACTTCTCATCACCAGTCGTCCGGAATCTGCCATATTGAATGGATTTCGCCCTCTCCAACATCGCTCTCTAACAAACCGACGGCATCTTATATCCTTGAACGGAGACAGCAATGAGGAGGTTGAAAAGATCAAGGGCGAAATCGATCTTGTCATACGTGCCAGGGTCGAAGAGCTTCAAATCAACCTCCGCCTCGAGGACCAGGAGCGTGACGAGTTGTTGGGAAAGTTGCAGCAGTTTGAAAACAGAACGTACCTGTGGGTACACCTGATACTTCACTTGCTTAAAAGTGAATTCAAACCCGACTCGGCTCTAGAGGACATCATATCTATTATTCCTTCGACTGTCGAAGCAGCTTACAACAGCATGCTATCCCGGAGTCCAGATGAGAAAAAGACAAAGCTGCTTCTGCATTTCATCGTTGCATCATTTCGGCCAATGACGGTCCAGGAGATGAACTTTGTGCTAGCTCTGAAGCCACATCACAAAGACTATAGCGATGTGCGACTTGTACCTGACAAAAGGATCCGAGACCACATCCGTGACCTGTGCGGTTTGCTTGTAACAATCGTCGATGACAAGGTCTACCTGCTTCACCAAACAGTGAGAGAATTTCTCGTCCCTGCTGAAAAGCTAGGAGACGAACTCACATCATGTCCACCACTGCCATTGGTCTGGAGGTCTTCCCTTCAACCACAAGAGTCTCATCGTGTTATCGCCGAGATTTGCATGCAGCATCTGCACTTTACAACTTTCCAGGCCGCCTCTGGTACAACACTCTTCGACTTCACCAATCGCACCGTGTTACCATTTTCTAAAAGTGGAGCGATATGGGCACTCAAAGATTTGGATAAACCATATGTTGACAAAAATGTCTTCCTTGATTATTCGGCCAACAACTGGGCCGAGCACTACATTGCATCTGAGACTGTTTTGGACACCGATACCGCCATGTCCCTCCTCAACATGACTGGGCCCAAGCCGGGTCTCCCGGCCACATGGTTTAGACTCCGCCTCTATCGTTTATACAGGAGCATCATAGTTCCTCAGGGCTACACTAGTCTTATGGTTGCATGCCTCTGTCAATTGCTGAAAATTGCGAAGGCTATGATCAACGATGGTGAAGTTGACATCAACGAAACAAATGTGTGGGGACAGTCAGCATTGTCACTTGCTGCCTCTATTGGGGGTGATAAAGTCGTGAGGATGCTTGTCGACTCTGGCGCGGATGTTAATAAGCCCAGCAAGGATGGCAAGACGCCGCTACATTATGCTGTTCAGTATGGCTCAAAGACGACAATACGACCACTTGTCGACTCTGGCGCGGATGTTAATAAGCCCAGCAAGGATGGCAAGACGCCGCTACATTATGCTGTTCAGTATAGCTCGGAGACGATGATACGACTACTTGTCCGCTCTGGCGCGGATGTCAATAAGCCCGATGGTTCTGGGGAAACACCCTTAACAAACGCAGTCAGGAGGAACAGCAATGTTACGGAAGTTCTCATCGGTTTGGGCGCTGACATCAATGTGGTCAACAATCGCAGACAGGGGCTGATCCAGATTGCCATTGAAAATGGCAATGATTCCAAGGTAGAACAGCTGGTGACCGCCGGCGTCAAGTTTGATATTGACGATGCCCAAGGGCGTGCACTTTTACGGTGGAGTGCTCTCACCGGTAATGCAGCTATCTTGCAGCGGTTTATTACTGCAGGTGTGAACATTGACACTGTGGACGATGAAGGCTGCAGCCTTTTAGTAAACGCCCTCTGTTCAGGCGACCGTGCGACAATTAAACTGTTACTCGATCTCGGTGCGGATGCCAGAGGTATCTATGGCAGTTCCGGTGACAATCTTGAAGCACCTATTGTACGTGCTATGAAGTTCAATTTATTTGCTTCAACTGAAACGACGCACATGATCGTTGACATGGTGCCACCTCCTGTCGACTACAAATGCCGGCATTTATTCGAATTTTCGCAGAGCGCACAGTCAGAGCGGTTTGTACTCTCCCTTCTCGCCATATGCCCAGGCGTGAACAATTGCACCCATCATGGCTTTTCACATCTATGTTGGTCTCTGTTGTCAAAAGACCCGTACACAGTGGAACAGTTTATCAAAGCAGGTGCGAGGGTTGATCCAAATGCAATGTCTCTGGCAATTGAGATTGGGAACAAATACATAATACAGTTGCTTCGCCGGGCACGGCGGGTGGCGCGCATGGGCAATGACGGCAATGGAAACGAGGACGATGAAGACGAGGACGACGGTTGGGGGGTGAGAGGGTGGACGCCCTGGCCAGATGATATTGTTTTCTAGAATCACAAGTCTGCAAATTAGTGGCTTTTGTTCTTTATCTCGTCATACGTATATACATCATGTTTGGTGTCGCTCTCTCTCTGTCTCTCTCGCTCTCTCTCTCTTTTGGCATTCTCGAAAATACGTAAGCTCGTGGGACAGGGAAATCAACTCCTGTTTAAATCTCGTGTCACTGTGCAAACTATCTCTTTTTTTCTTGCCTTGTATTTTCATAACCGTGTAATTATGTTATGGAATCGTAATTTGTCATGTCCTTATGTTGACCTGCAACGCCAGTATCCTGAAAGAGTAAAAAACCGTGTAAGAATATGTGAACATATAAGCCGACAGACATTGAAGTACAAAGGAAATAAAATCGAGAAGAAATAAACAGTAAAAAGATACAGAAAATGACCCAGTCAACTGCATGTGCGGGTATCCATGTCTACCGTGACAATACTATGAAAGAGAAAGAGTAAATAAAATAACAAATACAAAACAGACAAAGGAAAAGAAGAAAAGAGAAATCAGCACAAGTGCCTTGGATCTCGTGACGCGCTCGCCTCAGATTCGTGCTCGCACTCGTAGGGTGGCGGCACATAGAGATGTGCATGCCGACGTGCATGCCGTGCTGAAGAAGAGGGAAGATGAGAGTCGGAGTGTATTGGCGGTGGCACTTGTGGCTCAAAAGCAGTGTTTTGCGGGACATATTGCGGCGGCCGGTCCTAGCGACCGCCTACATAATGATCGTCGTCGTAGCTGTCGTCCCGCCAGTGGTTTGTGTTCTTCTCGGAGGAGACGCCGCGGCGGCCACCACTCGAGGAGCCTGAACCAGAGCCGCTGCTGCCGGGAATCTTGCGAGAAGAGTAGGCGGCGGCACCGCCTGCTGCTGCTGTTGCAGCTGCCGTGTTGCCAAACTGGGGAAAGTATGGCTGGGCCTCTCGGCTGGAGGCCATGGGAGCAGCAGCGTAGTCGGCGGCACCGCCGTCGCCGGCCTTTTTGCCGGCATCCATGTCGTCGGCTGTGGGGTAGTAGTAGCCGTTCACGCCTCCGCCGACGCCACGGTTGCGGCGCGGGCTCCAGCCGTCGATCAGGGCGTAGACGATGCCGATGAGGACGACCAGCAGATAGATCAGTAGCAATGCAGTCGAGATGAGAGCCTCCTGGATGACGCCGTGGCGCAGGGAGGTGACGACCTTGTCGACAGCGGCGGTGACATCGTCGCTGGTGACGCTGCCCGGGTCGGACAAAAAGGAGGTCAGGCTGCTGTCGTTGCTGATGGACTCTTTGGCGCCGACGGAGAACGTGTCGTTGGGGAAGAGCGGGAGGGTGACGTGGGCGTGGTCGTGGACCCAGGTCAGGCCCTCCTCGATGGACTCGATCTTGATGCCAATGAGGCAGCGCACGATCTGCTGGACGGTGTTGTCGAGGACGGTGCCATTAAACACAGCGTTAATGCCGGTGGCAATCTCGTCGGTAAAGACGTTCAAAGTGTGGTTGACGGCCGAGGTGGCGTTGACGACATAGCCCAGGACGTCGTTGTTAATCTCGTTTTGGAAGTTGAGGAGCACGCCGTTGGCGTCGTTGGCCCAGTCGGTCGACACGTTTTCGAGCGTGGTGACGACATTGTCGGCGAAATCGCTGACCTCGGATGCGAGGGCGGGGGCCTTCTTCTGGACAACGCTGAGCAGGATGCCCTGGAAGGCACACGAGAGGAAGCCGGCAAGCGCGAGCGACAGCACAAAGAGCGCCGGGAGGCTGGTGGCATAGGCGAATGCCCAGCGGGCCAGCAGGTCGCTCTTCTCGCTGCGGCGGAAGCAGCGGAAGCTGCCGAGCCAGGCGCCGAAGCGGGCTGTGTAGGGCCGGTTGGCAATGTAGACAATGTACATGGGGTCGAGGGCGCGGCCGTTTGCGTTGACGCTCGACGCGACGCCGCCCATGTCGCTGACCATCTTGGCGCGGTAGCGCATGTTGCGCCAGCGGCGGATCTCCCAGTAGGTCATGGGCACACAGGCGGCAATCGCCAGCAGGACCAGCGCAACGATGAAGCCAATCTTGGCGCGGTCGGCAACCTTGTAGAGCGACTCGAAGAAGCTGCTGATCTTGTCGTTACCAGAGCAGAAGGTCAACGGAGTCTTCTTGGCGACGGGGAACACGTCCGTGTCGAACCGGTAGGCGCCGTAGGTGTTGTTGAGCACCGTCTTGACGGCGTTGAACGGGATCGAAATGGCATTCTTCGCAAACGTCTCGGCCTCGTCGTACGTCGGGATCGTCGTGTTGAGCGACTTGAGCGTCGACACAAAGCTCGTGTCGTCGACCTGGATGTTGGACAGCTTGTCGAGCGACGAGGAAAAGTTCAGCTGCGGCGGGTTCAGGTCTTTCCCGAAAACGCTCGCCGCCGACTTGATCGTGTCAAAGGCCGAGTTGATCGTGTCCTGCACGCTCTTGACGTCGTCCTGGATCGTCGACGTGGCGTCGTCGATAATGTTGTTCATAAACTTGGTGACCTCGTCGGCCGCGCCAATGCCGACGTCCAGGCCGCCGTGGATCAGCGCCGACGACAGACACACGTACGTGCCAATGTAGAAGTTGATCACAAAGATAATCAGCTGCTCCACGCCCGTCAGGATCATGCCCAGCAGCTCCACCATGCCCTGCACCGTCTTGGAAATGCCCGTCGCCGCCATGTCGTTGACGCCCACGCTCAGATAATGCGGCATCGACGCCATGGCGCTGCCAATGTCCTCCACCTTGGTGCACGCCGACAGCGCCTGGCTCTGTGCGTCGCCAATGTTGTCGTGCAGGCCGGCGACCAGGATCAGGACGCGGACGAGGATCAGCAGCAGCAGGATGGTCCATCGGTTAAGCCAGACCTGGGACAGGCGAGCCCTTAGACCGAGGTAGGGTGTGGCACTGCCAGTCGTGTCGTACTGCGGCAGCGGGCCGCTCGGAGGGGGAATGCCGGCGTTTCGTGGATTTTGCATCTCATATGTGTCGTAGGTAAGAGACTGCGGAACGTCCGAGACGCCCGACTTGTCTTTGAAAATTCCCATGTCGAGGGGAAGTGAGTGGATGTAAGTGGGAAGAGGGAGAGAGAAAGAGAAAAGGGGAGGATGGGTGGGAGTGGTCCCAGGTGTTGCTCTTGTTGTAAGTCGATATCAATATTGTGATGTTCGTGTGGATGTTCGTGAGAATCGTCGTAGTTGGTGAGAAAAAGAAGTCAAAAAGAGAAGATAGGAAAACGAAGATGACTGTGCCGGACCGTCAAGGTATTAAGAATGCTCGTGGGATGTTGTCTAAGAGTGGACGTGGAGGTTGTTCACATGCGTGAACCAGCGGACAAAGATGCGGGCATGTAAAGAGAACATGCAAGATATTAATGGTAGTGTGGTGCGGTGTCAAACCAAGAATACACGTCGACAGCGAGGTGTCAAAGAAGGAAGATAAACGGAAGTAAAGTGGAAGAATGTAAATAGAGGAAGAGAAAGGAAACGTAAAATCAGTTATATCATATCAAAAAGAAGAAAGAAGCAGAGAAAAAGAGAGTCTATCAAAGACAATAAGAATAAAGGAGGAATATGGGAAGAGGGTATCGACGGGAAAGAGAAAGACGCCAAAGAGTGAATCACCTGGCCAGCAGACAATGAAGAAGGCAAACTTTTGTTGAAACCTCAGTGAGCAGGGGTCGTGAATGAAAAGGTGTATACAGCCAAGTATATGACGGGGGCAAAACTGGGCAGACGAGAAGGAAAAGGAAACGAAGGAGGAAGAAAGAGAAAGAGAAAAGTTAAAGATGATGAAGGGACGGGGAATCAGAAGAAAAAGAGGAGAGGAAAGGATTAGAAAAGAAGGGAAAAAAGGAAAATGAATAGGAGGAGAAAGGCAACAAGCAGGGCAACCAGAGACAAGACGAGACCAAACGAGGAGGAATAAGGTCTACGAGGATTGTCGTGTTATACAAGTAAGGCAGGTTTGGCTGTGTTGGGTCAGAAAGACAGAAAGTCGATAAAGCGCTTGGGTTGGCGGGCTTACACGACCCCTGGCGCGCCCAAATTTGTTTGGACCACAGCGGCTGTTTACACAGTGTAGCGTGTTTAAAATGTTTTGGGCGGCAAAGGCTTGCTCTAAAAATGACGATCCCGCAAATGGACCCTGCCCGTTTGAGATTTGGCCGTTATTCAAAGAAAATACTATGACCAGAGCAGTTGCGTCAAAGGCTTGTCTTTGACCTCTTTTGTCCCTTTTTTGTCTTTTGTTTGTTCCCTGGGCCTCTTTTGTGGCCTTTGGCCATTGACCAAAGAAAGGTCAATGGGAGTTTATTGTGGGGCCTTTGTTGGGCAAGGCCAAACAATGTAAGTGGGTGGAGCCAATCAGCGTGCGCAGAGGCCTCACTCGTTTTTTATGCTTTTGGGGTGAGCTCTGTTTTTGCGCTGAGAAATCTATTTTGAGTGCATCGCCAGCGCCTACCGAGACAGCGGGAACGATGGGGTGGGGACGCATCCTGTTCCTTATTTCTGGTTGCCTTTATCGCTTTGAGGACCCTGACCCTCTTTATGTTTTCTATTTTGCTATGACTGCGTGCAGTTGTATCACAGCTATTGAGGGAAGAAGGCAATGCAGAGGCATCGTGAGTAAGCTGGGAGGGCTGGGCATAGAAAGTTATGACGAGGAATGCAATAAGCGAGACGAGAAGCGAGACGAGACGCGAGTCTACAATAAAGGACATCGGAACTCCAGCGGCACAGCTCTTCTTCTCGCCACCATGTAAAGGTGGCAGTGCTAAATAGACGCTGTTCACGAATTTTGATCTCGTTTTCGGACGAGAGGTTCGAATGAGTCGTCTGGAAGGTAGGCAGAAAACTGAATGCATTCTGGTCGAATCCCACATGCGATTGTCGCAAGGACACCACACACCCCTGCAAAAATAAGGTTGGAGTGGTGCGAAGCGTGGAAGAACAGGGGTCACGACCAGGGTTGCTTTGTGTTTGTTCTTTTGTTCTTCTTTCCTTTCTCCCCTTTGTATTTTGGTCTGTTTGTTTCTCCTCTCTTTTGTCCTTTTGTCCTTTTTCTCTTTCTCCTCGCTGGTTTCCTCCCCCATCTTTCTTCCTTGTCGCTTCCCTCTTTCACTCGTCGGCGGTGGCGGTTTACTGACAGTTCTGTTGGTCGACGAAACTAGGCCTGTCCCGGCCAACCAATTCACAAAGGCTATCGCCTAGGCAGCCCTGAAAGCACTATATCCACAGATTCCTGTGCTAGTGCCAGGCCAATGACGGGCCGTCCATAGCGTTGTAGACTTCTTTCGAGCCATTCCTCCATTCAAACGGTCCTATTGAGGAAATCGAGGCCTCTCGTTCGTCGTCGCTCGCCTTTCTGTCCACGCGACAAACTCACAAAATCTATCAAAAATCAAGGAAAAGTGGTGAGAGTGGCCACACTCTCAATCACTGTCCACCACACTCGCCACCCGCGGATACACCGCCTCGACCGCTCACAGAAACACAACACAAACACACAAACCCGGAGCGGCATCGTGTCTCCGTCCAGCGTAACAACGTACGCCCGTCTCGGACTAGTCAAGAGCATTTCTTTTCTGGGTCTTCTTCTCGCGAGATGCATAACCTTGGCATTGACGACATTTGCAAACACAACTATGGGCAAGTCTGGCCTTTACGATCAAGAAAAGAAGCGCGGAACAGCGACAGCAACGGCGGCCTCCAGGTAGCGAAAATCAAGTCAGTGAACAACTGAACAGAACAAAGACTGAAAGACCGAATACTGAAAGACTGAAAGACGGAATGGTGAGTTGCCGGTCTGTTTGCCCCGGCGTCTCTTTTGCCTTTGATTTTTTGTCTCCTCCTCTCGCTTTGTCGCGACTATCGTCGACTGTCTGCAATCGATTGGCCGTCGTCATCCAGCGCTTATCCCCCTGTCGCTTCTCGTGGTGGACACTGCCAGGCCTGTCTTGAGTTCTCACCCACTCTTGCCCACTGCCGCCCCACGCCAATCTGTAGCGATCCCTCAGCACAGACAGCGACAAAATGACCAAAACAACCAAAAATATCGATAGAACTTCACCAAAAGTGAAACACAGCATGGACAACTCGTCGCCAATCCGTGCCACTTGGTCGCACAGCATGTGTTCTTACTCATTGGAATTCTCTCATATCTCGCTTTTGGAGGCAACAGGAAATCATGACGCGTGACAAGTCAGGTGCAACGAAGATGACTATCCGACAGATCTTGTCATTTACAACAACCACGCCCAGGACAATAAGAAGCACATGTCAACGGAGCCAGAAGCACATATATAATATGTCTTCGTTTTTAAGTAGAATAACTCGTATTTACCACCGGTCTTTATCTGACGTCATAAGCTAGCTGGCATCACAGTCGAGCTCTCTGACATTTTATCCGATTTAAGATGCAGTCTTCAAAGTTGTTCCAGCAATGGCATACAGTGAACTAGCCAAAATCGATACATAGTCTGATATCCATCAACCACATCGATCTCCCTTCGCTCTTCTCCTCACTCAACACCGCCAGCCCTGCCCTGTCTCGCTGCTCGGCACGCCGCCCGTCTCGCCGTCAACACCCGGGATCGGCTCCCCGACGACAATGACGTCGTGCCCGGCCATGGCCCGCACCTCCTCAAACGCCAAGAAATGCTCACAGTCCGCCGCCATGCGCTTGAAGTCGTCGCTCGCGTGGAAGGCCACCATGTCCTCCCAGTCGCGCACCCACATGGTCGTGCAGGCGTCGTAGTCCATGGTGGAGACGCCGAGTTGTGGGACGCGCGCTATCATCTCGGGCGTGCAGTGGTGCTGCGTGTACCGCAGGACATTGTACTTTCGGAACGCCGCCGAGGCGGCCGTCAGGTCGGCGTGGACCGTGGCCCAGTGCTTATAAAAGTGATCGTGGGAGACGTCGGCCCGCTTGTTGAAGAAGAGGGAGACTTTGATGCAGGCTGTGACCGGTTGTTAGTATGGAGACTTTCGGTAGCAGTGGTCGACGCACATACGCTGATATCTGATGGGCGTGTTGTAGTCGAAGCGGGGATACGTAAACGTGTGGTCGATGCGCTCGTGCTCCTGGGCACGCTGCCGTGGTTTGTCTTGGTCTTCTCGCATTTTGTTGTAAGTGGCGATGTTTTCACTGAAATGTTGGTGATCGCTCTGTTGGCTACAGCCACAGACCAAGCAATGACTTCGCTTCTTTATATCGTCTTCCCCGGATATTGATCATACGCTTGAGTCTTCGTCGTCTCTCAAAATCCGGGGAACGTCGCCAAGTATCGCGCCACAAAGTCGCGCCAAGTTGGAGATTCGACTCCTCATGGCTATGCATTTCCGTTCGCTTCGTGCGGAGATGATGCTCACTAGCTGACTTGGGATCTCAGCCTTGAGACGACGAATGAATCGAAGGTTTGCTCTTTGAACTGTCTTCTTTGTTCTTGGAATAAGACATCTTATTGTCGTAAATCGTGATTCGAGTATTTACTTGGAATTTATTGGTTTGAATAACATATCATGAAGAATTCAAATAAATCCGGGATTTAATTTCATTTTCAAAACTATTCAATCTCCCCGAGCAAAATCAGAATAAAATAATCGCTAATTAGAAATAACACTTCATATTTATTTAAATTATTTACCACTAATTATACGAAGATTGATGGCAGTTTACATCGTATTGTCGTCAATTTCTCCTCACGATGCGATGTCGGTCAAGGTGTAAGTCGGCATGTCACTGTGGAGACCTGTCGCCTGCCAGTCTCGAGCTTCCCTGCCAATGAGAATCCCCCTTATCGATAGCTCCTGCCCCAAAATTTTTTACTGACCACCAAAAAAGTGACTCAACGAAGAGCAAGAGCAAAAAGAGCAACGAGGCTGGCTTCCGACTTTTTCCCCACGACGCTTTCTTGTAACCCACTTTGGTATTTTCCCTCACGATACCCAATTCGACTCAATTCGGCACAATTGACCTTTTGAGGTCACTCTCGTCGCTCAAATCGCCTTCGTCGACCTTTCTACGCCCGTCCTCGAGCCAATTCGCCTTATCTCGACCTTCCTCCTTCGTCACCGATTTCTCACCGTCTTCACATCGTCACCATGGCAGCCCAACAAAAACAGGCCAACATGCTCTGGGGCGGCCGCTTTACCGGCGGCCTCGATCCCCTCATGGTCGCCTACAACGAGAGCATCTACTTTGACCAGGTGCTGCACAAGCAGGACATCCTGGGCAGCATTGCCTTTGCGCGCGCCAACTTCAACGCCGGCATCCTCACCAAGGAGGAGTTTGACAAGATCGAGGCGGGCCTGCAGGCCGTCGAGGCCGAGTGGGTCGCGGGCACGTTCAAGATTGTGCCGGGCGTCGACGAGGACATCCACACGGCCAACGAGCGCCGCCTGGGCGAGCTGATTGGCAAGGACGTCGCCGGCAAGCTCCACACGGGCAGGTCGCGCAACGAGCAGATTGCCACGGACATGCGCATGTGGCTGCGCGACGAGCTGCGCAAGATCGAAAAGTTCCTGGTGTCATTCCTGCAGGTGACGGCCCAGCGCGCGGCGACCGAGGTGGACCTGCTTATGCCGGGCTACACGCACTTGCAGCGCGCCCAGCCGATCCGCTGGAGCCACTGGATGCTGTCGTACGGCCTTGCCTTCGCTTCGGACCTGGAGCGCCTGCGCGAGGTCATCAAGCGCGTCAACCGCTCGCCGCTCGGCTGCGGTGCGCTCGCCGGTAACCCTTTCGGCATTGACCGTGCCGCCATGGCCGCCGAGCTGGGCTTTGACGAGCTGCTGTGGAACTCCATGGGCGGTGTCGCCGACCGTGACTTTGTGGCCGAGACGCTGCAGTGGGGCGCCACGCTGATGCAGCACATTTCGCGCTGGGCCGAGGACCTGATCGTCTACTCGACTGCCGAGTTTGGCTTTGTGCGCCTCGCCGACGCCTACTCGACGGGCTCGTCGCTGATGCCCCAGAAGAAGAACCCCGACTCCCTGGAGCTGCTGCGCGGCAAGGCCGGCCGTGCGTTTGGCCACATGGCCGGCTTCATGATGACGCTCAAGGGCCTGCCCAGCACCTACAACAAGGACCTCCAGGAGTCTGTCGAGCCCATGCTCGACCACGTCAAGACCGTCGCCGACAGCATCCAGATCGCCGAGGGCGTGCTCGCCACGCTGGCCACGCAGCCCGACAAGATGCGCGCCGCCCTCGACCCTTTTATGCTCGCCACCGACCTGGCTGATTATCTTGTGCGCAAGGGCGTGCCGTTCCGCGAGACGCACCACATCTCGGGCGAGTGCGTTGCCCTCTCGGAAAAGACGGGCACACCCATGAACGAGCTCACGTTCGAGCAGCTGCAGAGCGTCGACGCCCGCTTCGAGAAGGACATTGCTGAGGTCTTCAACTACGACAAGAGCGTCGAGATGCGCTCGGCCAAGGGCGGCACCAGCAAGGCCAGCGTCCTCGAGCAGGTCGCCGTGCTCAAGGCCATGCTGGAGTAGAGACGTCTCGACAAATGTGACGAAACGATTAGTGACGATTCGGGACAATATGGGAAAGGAAATGGAAAAGGAACAAAATGTAGACGGGACTTAAAATGAAGGGACAAAGTATAGGTCGAGGGGCGGTTCCATGGCTGCAAACGAACTCATGTATTTCATATAACTAGACTCAGAAAAGACTTTATGAACGCGAGGCATCACATTGTGGCATGTTGCAGCCGATGTTGTGAATTATCTCTTTTGCGGTGATATTTGTGAGGTGATGGGCAGCCAATCACAGGCGCTTATTAAACGGTTTTCTGATCTTCTGTCCTGCGCTTTCAGTGGTCCCCGCCCACTGCAAAAGACCGGCTTTGCCCGCCGCACGCCCCGCCCGGCGCCAGCCCAGCGCCCTAAAATCCTGTCAAAAAAAGTTCGCTGACGACATTTGTCCATGCACGATTTGCAAGTTGACCAAAAGCGCAAACAATCACACATCCTCCCAACGCACAACGTCACAATGTCTCCCGGAAACTCTGGCTCGGCGGCCGAGTGCCCCGTCGACCACAAGACGAGAGAAGCCTGGCTCGAGCAGGCGCGGGCGCAACAAGCGCAGCAGGCACAGTCGCAGCAATCAAGGCCGACACAATCTTCACCAAATCCACCACCGACGGCCTCAACACAATCCGCACAGCCCAAGTCTGGTTTCTTTGGAGGCTGGCCAAGCCTTTGGGCATCACCATCACCGCCCTCCTCTACCGCCTCTCCTTCTCCGACATCCCACGCCTCCTCATCACAATCTCTCCCGGCCAGCCATCCCGTCGTCAACGGCCTCGGCACCGATCGCGAAGTCTCCTCGATCCCTCGCACCGTCACCTCCGCCGACGAAGACAAGACCGGCTCACCGAATCCCTCGCCCGCCCGTCCTGTCAATCATGAAGTCGAGACCGGCGCCGACCCCGTCTCCGGCAACTGGGTCTACCCCTCAGAAAAGATGTTTTTCGACGCCATGAAGCGCAAGGGCAACGACAATGCCCGCGCTGCCGACATGCGCGTCGTCGTTCCGATCCACAACGCGGTCAATGAGCGTGCCTGGAAGGAGATTCTCGAGTGGGAGGCGCCGTACACGGGCACAGGGCCGGGGCAGTGCGGTGGGCCGCGGCTGCATTCTTTCGCTGGCCTGAGCACAAACATGTCGCCCAAGGCCCG
Organism: Sporothrix mexicana; assembly: GCA_021396375.1. Taxonomy (NCBI): domain Eukaryota; kingdom Fungi; phylum Ascomycota; class Sordariomycetes; order Ophiostomatales; family Ophiostomataceae; genus Sporothrix; species Sporothrix mexicana. The sequence continues at coordinate 7,490 of WNYC01000065.1, read as the reverse complement.
CATCAACACGCTGCTCGGCTACACGGCGCCTTTTGACCGGCACGACTGGATCGTCGACCGCTGCGGCACCCAGATCGAGTACGTGATTGACTTTTACTCTGGCCGGCCGGGCGCGGGCGGATCTGCGGGTGGCGCACCGCTTAGTTTCTACCTCGATGTGCGGCCCAAGCTCAACAGCTGGGAGGGAATCAAGATGCGTGCTCTGCGTGGAATTGGCCTGCAGTAGGGGAAATTTGAGGGCATGAGATTATATGGCCACGACTTTTGGGATGAAGGACGATAATGCTTTTTCATTTTGTGTTTATGTGTTGCTTTTATTGCATTGGTAAGCCATATTGGCTTTATTGCATTGGGTATTGGATTGTAGAAATAGAATTAGGCGATACTGGCGTTTCAATGGCCGCCGCTCGCGTGTTTATGTTCATCGACAACAGACAGTTCGTACGCTGGCTTTCGCGCGCAGAAGCATCTGTATATAGTACAAGAAAGGAAATCTCATATCATGACAAAGAAAAAGAAAAAAGAAGAAGAAGGTAAGACAAGCAAGAAGTGAACGGCGCAAGACTGCATACACGTTTGTGGTCCCAAGTACTGCCATGCCCGACAGACTGACCGTAGACACGGAGTCGACCGTCTAATCAGCTTTGGCGGGCGGAGCCGTTCCCTGGACGCGCTCCGGGGTCCGCTTGGCATCGCTCTGAGTCCGTACCCGGATAGGGCTCCGTGTCTCGAGCTGGCCGTCCTCCAGATCCCACCCGACATTGCGCAGCGCCTGCAGCACACCCTCCTTGACCTCCTCCGACACATAACCGTGGGGGCCTTCGTTTTCATAGTGGCTGCCGAGGCCGTTCTTCAGGGCCGAGCCAAAATGGTAAGCGTGTGCCACTGCGTCGAACCACGCCATCAGCGGGCCGATGCTCGGGTGCGTGTTCTCCCGCATCGCGATCCGGATGAAAAACTTGGACCGGTAGCTCCACACGCCCATGAAGTACGCGTCCGTGATGAACTTGTACGGCGTGTAACCATACGTCCGGGGCGTCATCACGTCGCCATAACTGCCCAGCTCGCACGTGCCGTAGTGTCCGCCATTCTTACTGTACATGTTGCCGTTGACGTTGCGCAGGATGCTTTCCCGCTGGGCGACTTCAGTTGGCGTCAGGATCTTACTCGACTCCAAGTACTCGCTGAACACAATCGTGGCCCGCTGCCGGTTGAGCGTCAGCATCTTGACGCAGCGCACGCCCTGGTAGTTCATGTAGAGGTGCACCAGGATGAGCGTCACCATCCAGTACAGAACCATCTTGCGGTCCTGCACCATGTGCACCACAGCATAGCCCGCCAGCATACCCAGCAGGCTGATCACCGTCTCCTGCGAGGCCTCCTTGGCGTTGAGCTCCGCGAGGTTGCCGTTCTTGGCAAAGTGCGCCGACAGACTCGCCTTGCTGGCGTTGGCGGCAATACCGCACAACGACCGCAGGATGCTGGACACGACCATGACACAGACTTTGGGGAAGAACGGCAGCACGGGCGTCAGCAGATCGAGCAGCAGCGCGCTGTCGTTGAACAGGTCCGCCATGAAGCGGTACGTCTTGCACTCAGGCTCGATAGCCTGGCCCATGCGGTGCGCAAACAGGATCGTAGCCATGCGCGAGAACGTATCCTGGATGATCTTGAGCACGAGCGCTCCTGTGGGCGATTGCGACGCGTTACCGACGCCAAGACCCTCGAGCACCGCCCGGTTCGCCAGCAGCGACGCGATGGACGACGAGAACGCTTGCAGCGAGTCGTACAATTGGTACGCAAGGTAGTCGTCCGTCACAGTGTGCGGGTAGCCGGCGGGCAAAAAGGCATAAAATATAGCCTTGCCGAGCGGCACATGTGTCTTTTCCTGCATGACAGTCAGTATGGCAATTCCATTTGAGATACAAAGTAGGAAAGCCATGGACCTACAGTCTTAATCTGCTCATCGCCGGCGACCTTGGTGTATGTGCAAAGCACGTTGCCGGCTTGGTCAATGTCGTAGGCGGCCGAATTCATGTTGGCGGTGTCGGTCCGGAGCTATGACATGTAGAAGGAATCGATGATGGGCCTAACATAGGAAACTGGGGAAACAACTGGGGACTGGGGCAGAAACGGAAAGAAGCAAATGAGGCCCGGGCAAAAGCAGGGATCGTGCGCCAATAAGAAATAAATGATGGGTATCAATGGCGATGAAATATCGATAGTAGCGATGATGCGCAGAGGCTCCAGCCCCTGATGAATGATGAAATGGGTTAATAAATGAAAAGGGGCGGATGAGACGACCAGGCAAAAAGAGGCAGAGCCCGTGGTAAGGGGCGGACAATGCAGGCGTGGCAGCAAAACAATTGCAAGATGCCGGATGTAAAATAGAAGCGGGCGAAGAAATTTTCGTCAAAAAGGGTCAAAAGGACAGCGCGACGTTGATGTCTTTTCGGCCAAAAGCTGAATAAGGAAAGAGGGATGTGAAAATGGACGTCGGTCGTGACTGCCTTCCGAATCGAAACTACGCGTCGAGTTGACACTGGCAAGCGGCACCGCCGGCGGAAAGCACGGTAAGGTACCTGGGGAAAGCGCATTCACGTGACGCGGGGACACTAATTTATGGAGTAAAGTTGGACAAAGCCTTTTTAGCTCCCTGTAACCACACCAGCGGGATAGCGGGCCAGAGCACAAGTACGACAAGAGCCAGACAGTTCTGCTGCGTATTATTCGCCAAATTTTGGCCGTGAGACTTTCTGCAACATAACCTCGTCATTTGCAAACGCGACCCATATTTTATTCCAGAAGGCTACGTAGCTGGAATGTGATTCTTCCAGGTGGAAATGACCCCTGTGGTACAACTTCGAAAACATTATTGAGGGCGAAGAATCACAGTTTGAGTTATGACAACTTTAGACAAGGCAGGTGCTGTGACAAGCGACAATACGCGTAACAAACGAATACGCTTCGTTCGCTCGCAGATAAATCACACAATTCCCAGTGAGTAGGTTGCTTCATGCTATTTCATTTTCATTTTGACAAAACACAGATACGATAAAAACGCTGGTTAAATGTAGTCAAACTTTCTGCCTCCTTCTGGCCCACGACTCCGACAACCCTCCCTTACCGCTTCACGGGCTCGCCGTCCTCGCCGACCAGGTGCTCCTCCGACTTGATCGGGCCCTCGCCGACACCCGTTGAGATAACCCGGCTGACACCCGTCTTGAGCGTCGACGCGACTGTGGCGTCCAGCTCAGCTGCCGACGCGGTGCTCGGTGCAACGCCGCCCTTCCAGCCGTCGACCGTGCCCAGAATGTTGGAGAAGGTGCCCAGGACGACATCAGCGTCCTGCTCGAGGTAGTACACGACAGCGTTCGGGCCGGCGTCAAAGGTGTATGCAGCGACCGTACGACCGGCCTTGGCGTTGATGGCCTCGACAGCGCGCACGGCGGCGCGCGAGACGTCGTTCATGTAGTAGATGGGCGGGTAGGTGTCGGCGCAGGTGGCGTGGAACGAGTTGGAGTCGCGCATGGTGACCTCGGCAAAGGCAGAAAAGTCCTGGGCGGCAATGGCAGCCTCCATCTTGGCCATGTTATCGGGAACGACCTTGCGGATGCGTTCCTGGAACAGACCGGACGTGGCGACCGTCTGCTGCATGCCCGACGTCGAGGAAACGCCCTTCTTGGCGGCCGACACGACAAGCACAATGGCGCGCATCTGGGGCCAGGCCGAGGCGGGGGCGACCTGCTCGGCCAGCGAGTCGCTGCCGTCCTCCTTCTCGCCCATGCGCCAGGCGACGTAGCCGCCAAAGACGCTACGGCAGGCCGAGCCAGAGCCCTGGCGAGCAATCAGACTGAGCTGGGAGGGGGTGTCGGGGAGCTCGTAGAGGTCGGCAATGGCGCGGACGAGGGCGGCGAAACCGGCGGCCGACGAGGCAAGACCGGCGGCCGTGGGGAAGTTGTTCTCGGTGACGATGCGCAGGGGCAGGCTGGCAAGCTTGGGAAGAGAAGAGTCGGCGGCCTCGAGGGCAGAGCGGCGCTCGCGCAGGGCACGGAAGCAGGCCTGGGTGCGGGCACCCGAGACGTCAGAGGGCTCGCCGTTGAGGAGGAGGCTGTCGCTCTGGCCTTCGTAGGCGGCCGAGCAGGTGGCCGTGGTTAAGGTGCGGAGATCGGACTGGGCGAGGGTGACCGAGAGCGACGAGTTGGTGGGGAGGTTCAGCTTGGGATCGCGCTTGCCCCAGTACCTAGAAACAACGACGTGTGGTCAGTAGACGAACGTGAGACGACATGGCCGCTTCAGATCGAAGAGAGCGGTGAGGCTGCGTACTTGACGACGGCAATGTTCACCGGGGCAGTGGTGGTCGCACGGTGCACCTTAGTGTCGGCCATGGCTGCGGAATGTGTAGATTGAGGGGTCGGGAGGAGGGATTGGCTTCGTAGGCGTCGGGATCGTGGACAGACGGTGGTTCACAAAGACAATTCTATCGTCAACAAAAAGTGTGAATGGACGCAAGAAGTTCGAAAAGGGGCATTTGCTTTTGGGCCCAAAGTTTAAGCCCAAAGTTTAAGCTCCAAAGCTTTCTTTGGTTGTAAAATTGTGTATTTCGCTGGGCGTAGCGTCGTAATAGGTCGGTCGGTCCTTCCTCGACTTGGGCTAGCGCGGGGTACCAACCGCTTTTGCAGGCCTGAATGATTGAGAGACCGGGTCTAGGCCAGGATTGTTATTGTTGCCCCTATTTTAAGCGGCGTGTCGCTGTTTCCGTTTTAGGTGCGCTGTAGCCGCCATAGAAGGAAGGAGCGCGGGAAGACACCGCTAAAAGATGTGCAGCGAGGCTCAACGAGGCTCGACAAATCTGGGGTAGCCTCCCCTGTAACGACGAACGGGCCGTTGGAGCACTGTTTCATAGGCAGGACAGGGAAACGAACCAAACAAAGCAGGCATGCTGCGGACTGAGGCTGAAAAACTGTAAATTAACCGCTCCTCAAACAAAACATACTGTAGCACCTCATCTCTTCATCGCCCCTATCTCAACATGGTGGCCCAAAAGTCGGTTCTCATCACTGGCTGCAGCCTCGGCGGCATTGGCGACGCCCTGGCGCGCGAGTTTCACAGCCGCGGTCTCAAGGTATTTGCGACATCGCGCAGCACAGACAAAATGACAGAGCTCGAGGCTCTCGGCATCACGACGCTCGAGATGGACGTCACATCGCCCGAGTCGATCAAAGTGGCCGTTGCCAAGGTCGAGGCAGCTTCTGGCGGCAAGCTGGACATTCTCATCAACAACGCCGGCGTCAACCACGTCATGCCGTTTGCCGACTGTGATCTCGCCGATGTCAAACGCGTGCTGGATACCAACGTCTTTGGCGTCTTTGCCGTCACGCAGGCACTGCTTCCTCAACTCATTGCCGCGAAAGGCGTTGTCGCCATGATCGGCTCCGTCAACACCATTCTCCACCCGCCCTACCACACGATCTACAATGCTTCCAAGGCGGCCATCAACAGTCTGAACAACACTCTTCGTCTCGAGTTGGCACCGCTGGGCGTGCGTGTGGTTACAATTATAACGGGGTCCGTGAGATCGCATCTCTTTGACAATGCCGACGAGCGCTGTCACCTGCCCGAAGGCAGTCTGTACAGCCCGCTTAAAGAACGCATCGAGAAGAAGGACTTTCTGGACGGCGCCAAATGGACTCCCACCAACGAATATGCACGTCAAGTAGCATCAGATCTCCTGCGTGGCTCGCCAAAGCCGGTTCTGTGGCGTGCCACCTATTCAACCATTGCATGGCTTCTCAGTACCTTTGGCTGGACCGGGATGTTGGTGAGTCCATCAAGTTGTAACATTTCTAGCGTTTAATTTGAGCCACCATCTAACACCCGTATCAGGATTCTCCAATGTCAAAAGGTGTCGGCCTGGACAAGCTAAAGCCACCAGTTGTTGGTTAAAAGCAAAAGACTTGACTGTGATTTGGGCAATAGATATGTGGGAAGTGACTGGCTTCGAATGGTGGGTGGGATCTGGGGCAAGATGCATTCGTAGGCGTCTTCGACTCTTTACGGCAGGTCTTGTATAATATTGGCCACACTCGCACCATGCAGCTGACTTCGGATCAGATGCAGAGTCGAGGTACGTCAACAAATGCGTTCTGCTGTCGAGGTTCTGCATCTGGACGAACAAGTCTTCTTTTTCAGCCACGGAGGGTTCTGGGACGAACGCAATTTGTTGAGGCCGTAATGTAAGGCTGTGTCATTATCTTGACTTACACAACACGCCACTTCAATACCATCTCCATCTAGAAACGCTTTTGGTAGCTCGTTTGGTTGAAGGCTGCGTTGTTCCTTTAAAATCTCGTTGTCAGGTCGGCTTGTGATAATCATCTGGATGTTGAAGAAACGATTTTGGGACCGTGGCTTGTTCTCGTGTCGATAGTACTCGTACAAAATATCCATGAGCTGAGATTGCCCATCTTAATCGTATCCATCGAGGTCGTCTAAGACACAAATAATAAGCGTGGGTCTTTGCGTGTATGGAAGTTGCGAAATCGTTTGTACCAGTATGTCCCATATGTTGGCCAAAGATTCCATTTCGTAACCGGCACCGTGTCCAAACCGGTCGATAATTTCTATCAGTCGCCGTGAACCAAAGGGGGTGTGCCATATTTGCGATACGCCCTCGTCCAAACTCGCGGGTATGGGTGTAAAAGTCTCTCCATTCAACCGGGCAGTGGTTCGATTATCATGGACAAACTATACCTCTTGAATGCGCCATGTACTGCCAGAAGCTGGAGCAGACGCAGAGATCCTCGAGTACGTATATCCGTCGCAGATTTGGTAAATTGTTTCCGAGCGAACGACAGATGTCCTGAAGCTGTCTGTCAAGTCTTGGAGAATTTTGAACGACGATGTACGCTCAGCACTGGCCCGAGCCATCCCCAACAGAATGGCTGAAGATGTACGCTTGCTTTTGCAGACTGGACTCGAGCTTGCCCAGGGCTCTTACAAATGGTTTCTCTTTTAAGCTATGCCATTGAGACGTAGCCTTCGGATAGAGAGAGAGGGAGAGAGAGTTAATGTCCAAGCATATTTTGCTACACACGTCAAATTTGAATCAGTAATATTGTAGATTTTTTAAATCCTTCGTTATATGTGCCTCTCGACACGATACATCCGCGATTTCATTTTGGTTAATCAACATAATTATTGAAACAAATGGCATTTTTTCTCTTGTGCCCCGGTGCCCCTTTTTCTTCCATTCTACATGAACCAAAAAAAAAAAAAACGGCGTTGTCTTGATTGATGTCAAGCGCCGTGAAATGCGGTATCAAAACCGCATGCTTCGATGAGCCATTACTACCACAACAATTCAAAAAAAAAAAAAAAAAAAAAAAAAAAAAAAAGGTTGGAAAGAGTGAAATTTTTGGTTTGGGTTTTGTGGGGTGTTTTTTATTTTTGTTTTATTTTTTGTTTGGCAGGAAATATATTTTTTTTTA